>JAVKPL010003420.1:0-19925 GCA_032173675.1 Gastrolobium villosum
GCTATAATTAATAAAAAATTATTATAGAAAATCATATAAATCAAATTATATTATATAAAAAGATAATTGAATAATATTAATTTGAACAATAAAACATTTCTTAAAAAAGAAATAAAAAATTGGATTCGATATTATTATAGAAATATATATATATATATATATATATATATATATATATATATATATATCTACTTTAGTTTTAGTATCCAAGATTCGGATCTAATGGTGTTGGAGAATGGTAGATAAGATATGCATGTAAAAAAAATAGATAAAATAACATATCTTTATTTTCTTTTATTAATTTTCTTATTTTAAGCATGGAAACATTCAACATTGTAAAATTTGTAATAGAGAGATCAATATTTTTCACATTGTCAGAAATAATTTTATTTTCTACACATATATAAAAATTGTGAAACCCATATTTTCTTTTTCTATCTTTTCTCTTCATATGGCTTCACAAGATTCACATACCATATAAGGTCCACACTTTTTTATGTAAGTAGGACTCGTCTATGATTTCGTTGATAAATGCTACTTAGCAAGTTAATCGTATTACCTTTTTAGATCGAATTATTTTTAAACATGTAATAAAAAAGAATATCATAAAAAAAGAGATTATTTTTTAAGAAATTAATTCGACTCTAAGTTACCATAATGTTATGGTGGTAGCGATCGAGCGGCAGTGGCCCGCGGATGCTTGTGCATGGAAGAAAGATAAGAGCGAGCAACGAATATGTTACGTGATTTACTACATACGATAATAATAATCAATGGTGCACCACTGCACCTCAAGTCAAAGGATGCACCATAGATTTTCCTATCGTTTTAATTAGGCAAAACTAAGCAGAAACCAATGGAAGCTTTACTACAGAATTTCAAGAAGTTAAGTGTCAAGAAAGCATTATATACGCATACAACATGTACTTTCAACATAAAATTAAAACTAGATATTACCTACAACTGAATTCCTAAGCAAAGCACCAACTTATACACCATAAATACACCATAAGCCCATGATTAGTTTTTCTGAATTTTATACACCATAAGCCTCCGTCATACAATATAGATGCTTTTTAATAGTAGCAGCATAATCACCGAAAAGTTTGGCAGCCGGAGGGTGTAGGCCAAAAACATATGAGAAAGGCCTTGATATCAACATTGGCTTCTTAGAGGTAACTGCGTCATATAACGCCCCAAACTTTGTTTCGTCAAAAGCAAACGACTCTTCAAGGATAAAGAAACAGTCTCTTCCCAAGTTTTCTACCTGAAACCACGACATAGCAATCAGTGAGATAACATATCACTATTGCCACCATCATAATGATTGGTTGCATGAGGAGTTCCGCATATATTCATTGACATCTACTTTCTCAGCACATATATATCAATTAAGTGACTATAATAGTCTCTAACACGTGATAAATAACGCTATTATTTTGTAACCATTCAATAGTAAGAGCATAAGCAATCACCTGAAGTTGGGAAAATCTGATATTGTTCATGGTTATGATAACTTGCACATCATACAAATCATCAGCCAAAATTCGAATGGCTAGATACTCAAAAAAGTTCTGCAAAACCTGCTTTTGTCCATCCAAATCTTCACCATAGCTATCCAAGCAAGGATACCACAGCACACATTGAACTTCATTCCAAGGAATAAGGGTCTGCCCTGCTTTGGAAATGATTGTTTGGTATGGGTGATATAGACCCCATAAAATTCTAACTCCTGCAAGTGATGATTCCGATATGGTTGTTTCTGCCAAAGGTGAAGTTGAAATTATTTTGGATGGATCATAGCAGGAAGCAAGGCATGAGGAGAAATGCAAGTCAGTGTCATCCAATATAAGAATTGATCTGTTGGTAGATTTGGGAAATAGACCCAGAAGAGATGCAGCATTCATGTCATTATCTTCTGGCAGGCAGACGTTAGAACTGAATGACACTGCTGATCGATCCATATCATGTGAATATAAACAAGACTCTCCATTTCGGCAACCCTGTTACGATGAATAATAGTCATAATCATATTAAAGTTAGCATCATAATGAAGTCAAACTCACAAACTAATTACCTGCAAGGAAAAGAAGAATTTGCACTCGGGTCTCTTAGCTTGAAATGAGTGAGAAAATGAACATTTACTGCCTCTATTGCAGGATCCACGGATGAAATATACACAAGTAGAAGCCTCCCTATTGACAAGAAAATTATCAACATCAACACCTTCAGGTCGATGAGCATTCTCTTGGTATTGAGCTCTTATCTGTTTCATGCAATAAAGAAAAATCCGTCCATTTTCAGAGAATGGAAAACCTTTTACAGTAAATTGTATGGACAAGATATCCAAAGGACACTACCTCTTTTATAATTGCAGCAAACACTTTTCCCACATCGTAACTGTGAAAGTGATTTGATGTAACATATGGTACCGCAACACATTTTTTTGTTTCACTTGATGGTTCAAGGCCTTCCTCATCTCCAGCAACTACATCAATATGTCCATTTGGCTGACTTCTGAACAGGCATGTGTGTTTGAATTCATAAGGATCATAATAAGGTGGTAGGCCATGAAAAGAGCTCAAAAACTTTGGCCGGTACCGGTGTACTGAATTTAGCACATCATTATCTGAATTGTCAGAACTAAGGAGCATTACAAGATTGGAAATTTTAAAAGAAAACAGTAATCAAATTCCACTAACAAAAATGTGATACACTTTCATCAAAAGAAAATCCAAGAGTACATAATCTGACATTAATATAACATAGATACATACAAATTTCTGACACTTGATGAAGAGATGACTGGGAGAGATTATGGAAAGAGCACCAGTCTTCCTCAAGCTTAGGCATAAGTTGTGTGGCAGGATATACATTATTAGTCCTCAGTACGTGCTTCAAATGTTCTAGCCGGTGCTCATCCTGCGTATGAAAGAAAATCTTCACCATCAAACTCATACAACCTCTACAGCTTACATATCACATAAACATAAAAGGCAAATCTTATTCCCAGGAAAGATGCGGCTTCTTGCACCCACTCACTTGTGGGTATTCCTCACAAAAAGAAGAATACTGTTTCGTGAGCAATAAATAAAATTCTTTCAATGATAAAGCATCATTTGACAAAATTTTTGTCTTCCACATTTCACTAGGAAATCCTCAAGATACCGAATAATGCCAACGTATTTGGTAGTACAAACAGCAAGGGTATACAACTTTACCCTGAAAACATGCTGCCAAAACTCAAACGCACAGAAGTTAGCAACAAATTCCATCTCCTTTCGACCAGTTAAGATTGTTCGTTCATCATAATACCAACCAATGTACTTCCAAAACTGATGAAAATAAAAAGATTCAATTAGAAGATGATTCAGAGCAGTTGGAAATGGTAAAGCTGATTCAACTCAGAAATTACCAACTCTTCCTCTCCAAACGGATGAATAATGGGTAAAGGCTGTGTATCCATCATTACACCCAGTAGGATGCCCTCACGTAGCATACCAATGTCTCCAAACTTGAGGACTAGAACAGAAGTATCAATAGACAAAGGAAAACTAGCAAGTAATCGTCCATAAAATGTAGGTTCATGACGTCCCCTTGGAGAAGTCCTTTCCAGTGCACGTATCTGAACAAGCGAATTCAATGCATCTTCAACAACTTGAGGATCTGGTGGATCTAGAGCTTTTTGCAACAGAACTGCCATCAAACCCATCAGTCAGGGCAACATACTCATAATTGGTGTGAATTGGTTTGTCGAGAGTATAGTGCAGATAGTTAGCTTGTTAGAACCAAAACACATAAAGTTCCCTTCACAAACTCTAATTATATTGCATAATTTACATTTTATAACAAGTTGGTCCGACTATGAATACAGACTGTATTACCTTATCCTTTTCTATTTGTTTTAATAAAACAATAAATGGCCTACCTGCCATTAGATGATAAATTAGTATATCTATGTTTATTTAAAAGTCAAAGTCATTATGATATTGAGATGTTTCCCATAAAGCTGATAAGTTACTAGGATTGCATCCATAGAGCACTAGCAGAGTGTTTGGCTGATAGACAATACATTAAATATGCAAAACAGAACAAGGGAATAACCAATAATTAGTTACAATTCAGAAAGTACAACATGCAGTTATGCACTCAAAGTTTTTAGCTTCTCCTATGAAGAAATCCTCCAAGACACCACTGAAAAAGTGCAGCCCACTTTCTTCTTATGGTTGTAATATCAGTATGAAATATCATCAAATTCTCACCAGTTAAATCTCTAAATCTATTGTACAGTGCATTGATTCACAAAAAAATAGATGTGACGAAAGTGAAAATGACATCTATAATCGATACGACAGAAAATTATCAAAATATCCTCTAAAAGACTTCGGTGCTCAAACATCCAAAAGAAGGTATTTTACTGACAGCTACAAGTTAGAACCCACACTAACATGTAAAGATAAATAATGGAATAAGTAAACTAAAAAATGCTACATATAAAACCCAGGCCTTACATATTATACTCATTGTGAAGGCACTCATTAATGGGGTTCTTAGATGTAAAAAATAAGTTTAAACACGGATCTCAAGTCAAATTGACAGCCTCTTCCTATATTTTAGTAATGTCCACAGTTACTAAGAGAGATCATAGTTACATTTATTATTTATACAAATAAGCATTAGTAGTAACATCATTTTCTACCAAAAAATCAGGATCATATTAACTTACCATTGGGATCATTTATAGCCTTAGATCCAGCACAGCAAATCAAAAGAATTTGCAGCCTCAATGATAATTTAAGAATAGCTGGACTCTCATGATCCTCAAGCTTGTTGAAAAATGATCCAGTAACCAACCTATAAACTTGGCCATCACAAGTTCGACCAGTTCTTCCTCTACGTTGTTCAGCCTACAAGATCATATGAAACTAAGAAAAATGTAAGAACAAAACAACATAAAGGAATAAGAACATTTGTACCTGAGACTTGGAAACCCAAACAAGCTTTGTAAATTCCTTTTTCCGGGATTTGTCCCAATTCACTTGTAATGATCGGCACGAATCAATGACAAAAGCCAATTTAGGTATTGTCACAGAAGATTCAGCAATATTGGTAGCCAATATTACCTGACAGACAGCAACAACAACCGTAGATTTTGAATAATTAGAGTAGAAATTATATCCTTCAGAAATAATTTTAGATGAAAAAAATCCACTGAAAGTAAAAAAATTCTACCCTGCCAGAGGTAATTAAAAGAAACATCAAGGGACAAATACAGTAAAGACAATTATACATACATATAAATTAAATTACATAACACAATTAATATTGGATATTTAGAAAGTGAAAACAATTGCTGTGACATTTAATTTACAATACAATAAAACTAATAAATTTCTGCAGCATATAAATGTCCACAAGATAACAGCCAATTTGCACAATTAAAATTTACCATAAACGGAAAAAAGTTTCCAGTTAAAATCATGTTGTATTTCATACATTAAAAATGTATAATCTTAGCAACATATAATTTAATACCACTAAGCTATACACATGTCCCTCCATAGTTTAAACAACCTCCTACTATTAACTGCACAACTGGCTGAATTAACTAACATCTACCTTTCGATGTGACCTACAAATCTTCATAGCCATGAGAGCTTGCTCAGTATCAATGCTACGATGTAAGATATGAACTTCAAAAGTTGATTCAAGTGGCTTCAGAAGGCGCCATTGTTGCTCCAGTGAATAGTAGGTTGGAAGGAAAACTAGAATGCTTTTCTCGATATCTGGCTCATTCTCATGGATATGCAACACCAGATCATGGATAAGCTGATGCATTTCAGACTTAATGGAAACATTGGCTGTTGAAGGATCTAGATCACGAGAATATGTTGAACTCATTAATTCAGAACTTATCCCAAGAGATTGAGCTACCTGTGCAAATAACATTAGCACTATCATCACTGTTATCATACATATCCATGAAATGTGTTTCAGAAACAAAATAATGTGAGGGGCATATTGAACAACATATCATACATAATAATCTATGACAGAAAAGGCTTCTATTGTTTCACTTATACTGCAGCACTCTAAATTGTTTTCGGTAGTTTTACTTTTGTCTGAATATATTAGTATGGATATGGTCTCCAGCCTCTTTTTAGAAAAAAGAACATCGGTCTTCCTAAGCTCCCATAGTCCCATCAACTAGCTAATAACACGCAACCAGCCAACTTATAAATGTACATCAACTAAATCTGCTATGCACCAAACAAAGTTTAGTAACATTCCAAGGTCAAAACAATATAGAGATGCTAAAAACTTTTGGTACTTTACTTTTGCTTATACAGAAAATATTGTCGATTAAATTCTAAAGAGTATAATCCTAAATAGATTCATGACGGCATGGTAACTCACACAGAAACTCAATCCTCTTACTTGGTGGATAATTTTTGCAAAGAACAGGTGGCTTTCATATGCAGGATATAAGGAAGCATATGGATCGTGAATGTTTCAAATGTCCATTTGTTTTTTGCCTCAAAAATAATTTTGAAGGTGCAGCATAAATTTAAAACCATTCAATATAAGTGTGAAAATACTTGATTCACCATCGAATAGGTTACAACATATATGCACATTACATGTGGGGAAAATAAGGAAAACGAATCAATCCTAGATAATTTAATTAAGGGTACAACGAAACGGATCCTAATTGATCGTAACTGATTCCCATAAATCAGGCAATTGATGGTATCCCTAATATATGGAAATAAATATAATAATTTGATTTTGTACAATAAGTAACATAGATAAGATATACAAAAGTAGTATTGAGCTGGGATGCAATTAAAAAGAAGAAATTTTTGGCTGAGTAATATGCATGCCTGCTCAATATATGAAACATTTCGCTGAAAAACAATTTTCTGATTTGAGCTGGGAATCGCAAGTACTTCAACTCGTTCGCCTCTACCAAGATCCCTAAAGTAATCCCTGTATCTTGAAATATCAGCAGTTGCAGACATCAAAACCACCCTGCAAAATCATACAAATATTAGATCCACAGAGCAACTATTTCCCTCTTACATTAAAATGGAGACAGTGTTTTCAACCATGTCCAGCCTAGCAGTCAGGGATCAGAAGTAAATAGAGTTTCTCAACTTGGGTCCTCTTACTACGTGGATAATTGGAAATATGTAGTGAAGTCTTTTAAACTAAAGGAACCGATGCTAGCAGTGCAATTAAACAAACAATTATAAATCCCTCTCCTGATCTTGAAATATACAAATAATTTCTTTCAAATATCCATATTGAACACTGTTTGAATAACTCTTCCAAGCTTGAAGAGAATCTCAGACAAGATAAATAAATGAATGGAATGAGAATCAATCTAGAAAATGATAGGTTTGCCACATATCAGTACCATAAGAAATTCTGCTGAAAACTTGTGAAACAAAGATGCTAACCTTAGTTCATTGTTCTTTAACAAAAACTGCTTCACACAAACAAGGACAAGATCAGACTCCACTGATCTTTCATGTACTTCATCAAGAATAATAGCCTTGTACTTCAGTGCAGTCAAGCCCTTCTCTCGCAGTTCGTCCAACAACACTCCAGCAGTTTTAAAAACAATCTTTGAACTGTAGTACGGAGATGTAAATGCATGGAGAAAAAAGTTAAGCATGAGCTTCCGATGCAATCTAAACAAGATAATTATAAGAATCATACAAATAAAAAATAAGTGCCACATCACTTCCTTACAAAAGGCTTACCTGTGGTCAACTTCTTTATATCATGTAAATCAACATTATATTTATCCCAAAGACTCAAATTAATTGGGGTCAGCAGTTGATAAACCCAAATAAAAGTATGAACAGATTGAGAGAAGGAATAATAAATAAGAAAAATCACACACACACAAATATATATATATATATATATATAATATATATGAAATAAAAAAATAAATGTTAATAATTAATGTACTATTGTCGTAAGGTGAAACTTGTCTCTCAGTATGATATATCGCTATTAACACGCTTGTCAAATAAATATTTCTTTAACTTAAAAGAAGTATACATTAAGAAAAGATGAAAGCCAAATTTCTTCCTTAAAATGACTTCTCTAAGACAAATGACAATGAATTCAACTGTTAACTTTGTTATATCAAGAAAATGTTAATAATTAGTATACATAAACATGCATGTTAGTAATGATATTGGATAATAATATTCTATTATTTTCAAACAAGGTGTCCTCCACAGTGAATGGTGATGACTGACAAAGCCTCTCTTACAAATTCGAGTCAAAATTTAATCTCAGTAAAATATGTCAAGCCTTTGCATCTACGATAGAAATGAAGAAACAAGACCAAGGACAAGATGGAAGAAGTGATCAAATAACTATCACACACAAAAATATTGTTAAGGAAATAAATATGTTCAGGTTTAAGTTAATATGTGTCTGGAATACCCTGCTGAGAAGTTCCTTGAATGTCCAATATGATATCCAACTTCTTCTCCCAATTCACAATTTCGAGCTTTTGCAACCATTTTGGCAACAGCAACGACAGCAAATCTCCTAGGCTGTGTGCACAGAATGGGTGACATGTTTTCTTCCAGAAGAAACTGTGGAACTTGTGAGCTTTTTCCTTGAGAGGAAAGGAAGCAGATACATCAGCAACATGGTAAGAATAAATCAGCAACTAAAGCATGAAAGTGGACCTATTCCTTATAAATGACAATTCTAACATACCATAAATGTTAGCCAAAATTAAGCCAGGTAATTTTCATTATATAATGCATGGAAGTGCACAAGAGGGACAAGTAACAACCCTGCACAACCATTTAGCTGAACTTGGCCAAGATAGATGAAGGATGAAGGCATAGAGCACAGTTCATAAAGGTTGTAAAAGGTCCACTATCTTCCAATTTTTTATATTGCTCTCATATATGCATGTGATTTTCCTTTTACTTTTATTTTTAATTTTTAACATTTATGTCTATAGATCTAAAGAGGTCGAGCCCAGAGTAGTGATAAATCTGCTTCGTTGCGACTTAAAGGTCACTAGTTTCAGGAAATAACCTCTTTTGATATATACAAGGGCAATGCTGCGTACAAAGATTGTCCTCACACTTATCCTAGCTCATCTGAATTTAATGGGGAGTATTTTTTTATTTTTGTACGTGTACAGATTTCAAAGGTTTTAGGTAACTTCTTGGTTGACATGACATCATACCCAATAATTTATAGCAATAATAATCATGTTTATGGTAACTGCAAATATTTGGTTTTATCCACAGTAATTGAAGAGTAGATAACAAGTCTATGGAACTACTATGGAAGCTACCGAATTAGTATATGTTAAGACCAAAGTACTAAAATTTAGCATAATTATTGTTTATAAATACAATGATAAAATGCAGAATGAAAATCCAATAATTACCATTTTTTAATGTAGTTAAGTGAAAATAGGTATAGTTGAATTGGTAATAAAAAAAAATACAAGAATGGTAGGACTTGTAGTTGATTTTTCATGCAAATAGAAAACATATACACTAGCAAAAGTAACAACAATTCCAAAGTGATTTTCCGAGTTCTTTGATGAGTTAAGCAGAATTTTCATTTCATAAATGCCTAAAATTCTCTCTTCAATAAAGCTAGCGTTTGGCTCAGCTTCATTTTTATTTTTTTGGTTTACTCCTCAGTTTATTGGCTTACAAAAATCAACGATCGCAAGTGAGATTATTCAAAACTAATCAACACCAAAAGGATACGAGACATTAGATTACATGAACACGAAAAATACATAAGAAATGCGAGTACTAATTTTTCAGGCAGTACTTTTCAGTGATTTCATCGTCCAGACAAGGTAAAAGATCCAGCAATATACTCAATGCAGGTAGAACGTAAAATCAAATATAGTCATGCAACAAAAAGGAGTCAAGAAATCAAACCAAAAACCAGAATTAATTAATTAATTAAAAAAAGTTAATTTTTCCTCATTTTACATAAGAAAAGATTCTCATTTTAAAAATGCACAGTTAAGAATGCTTTACCGCAGCCGGTCTCGCCGACGATGAGCGTGACGCGATTTTCTTGAATCTTCTCAACGATCTTCTTCCTGAGAGACATCACAGGTAGGTGGGAGAAATTGAACTGCGAAAATGAGGAAGAGCTGGACGAGATATGTGAATTCGTTGGAGACGACGACGACGATGCCATTCTCAGAATTCAGTAACCGTCACTCTCGCGCACACACTCAGCGTTTTGATTTGGTGAAGAAGACGTAAGCAGTGACTCTGTAAGAAGCACGGAGGGTGTAGTGACTGTGGTACAGTTACAGGTCACAGCCCTGACGTTTTAAAAAAGGAGAGAGGTGATGCGACAAGGGCGGGTTCAGGTGAGCTCGATTGAGGGGTTGACTGCAAGTCAATGAATTTTCTTTTTTTACGCTCCTGTTTTAACCAATCATTGCGCTGGTTTGGGGGTGGAGACTATGTGCGCGAAGTAGGCGGAAGCTTTCCATGATACTTCCCTAGCAAGTTTGTGGAAAATAAGGAAGAAAAAAAAAAAAAAAGTGTTATAAACAATCTATCGGGTGTTAATATCTTATGACTATTGGAGATATTATCATCGTTGCAGAATAATTTCAGTTAGGGGCTGTTTGGTATGGAGTATTATTTTGGATATCCAGGAAAATGGAATGGGAATAATTTATTTCATCATTTGGTAGAAGAAAAATATAAAATTTTATTGGGTATAGCTTATACTCGGACTTCCATTTTACACTGCCCATTCTGAATTATAATTCCCATTTAAAACATGGTAATTATGCGTTCCCATCTCTTGGTTTCTTTACGTGTTATTTCTTAGACTAAACTACCCTCGCAGCCCCAGCTTATCACTTGTGTCAAAAAATGGATTTGTGGTGAAAGTCGCTGTTGGTCTCCAGCGAATGTTCATACTGAAACTGGGTCGAGGTAGGTTCGCATGATTTTTATTGTGGTTTTTCAATCAGATTTGTGTGGTTCACTTAATCTGAAACCACCTCTCCGCCGTGTTGCATTACAGTGTCTGAAACTTCTCCAACCTAATACAAGTCCAAGCTCGCCCCTTGACAATGTAAGACCCTACCCTGTACAGCGCCACCCAGCGAAAGACTGCATGTTATTCTTCTTTAATTTGCTATCCCCCCCCCCTTCTCTCTTGATTCATAGATCTGTATTATGTATATGACTTTTGGTCACTGAGTTCAACATTTTTGGTAACTGGGTGAACATTATATAGTTTCAATGTAGTTAACTATGAACACTTGTCACTGGGTTTTGAAATTTTGGGCATAACGTGTTTGTTAGTTGGTACTCATGAATCAATTTGCAATTTCATTTATGTGCTCTATGGGAAAATATGCACACTACATGTTGATGGTATGGGCAAAAACACATGGATTCTGAAGTTAATTTGTTAATTTTTTGTCAAAGTAGGAAAGTAATAAAAGTGTGTCTGTGCTTGGTTTTTTATATTTGTATCCACTAAAGACACGGTGGTGACTTGAAAATACCATTATCAATGTATTACATTTGCTATGAAGTAGGCTATGGGTTCAAAAATTCATTAAAAAAGAATCGTATACATAAATCTTCAATGCTTCATTAACTGGTTTATTTAAAAAAATACTGAAATGTGTATGTAGGTAGTTGTGTTTATATATCAACATCTGCTTCCATGTATGAAATGACTGAAAATAGCCAATGAAAAAAATTAATTTGCTGATACAAAGCCTACTCGTATGATTGGCAGTATATTTTTGTCATAATATGATGTATTACTACCAAATTACCCTGTAACTGTATTGGTTTTTAATATAAAATACTGCATCTGTCTAAAGTGCAGGTTGTGATACCAGTTCTCAACAGTGCAATGTTGGGCACTCCCTATAAATCACTTTGTATCAGGTAAGTATATATGTAAATGAGGGATGCAGAGTCGATATGTCATCTGGTTAGAACTATATTATGTTGAACAACTTTTATGATTTGTATTATTGATCTATATTTCAATGTTTGATCATGTTTCAGTTTTTAATAACTTGTGATGCTTGAAACTTGATGCATTTGTAATTGTCTATTTCAGGTTCCAAGTGTAAAGAAGGAGACCCAAGAATGAGGCTCAATGATGTCTGTTGCTGCTGTTTAGAGAGCAATTTGTTCAGTTCCTTGTTAATGGATACAATTGTAGTAGTTAATGCTTTGACAAACTATGTTGGGATACATATATGATGTTGTTGTGGTATTTGAAGAACTTATGGTTCTTATTTTATATAAATAGTGTGAGATTATTGTGTATATTGTGGTGGCTCTTATCTTATGATTGGTATGTGTATAATGCCATATACCACAAGATTACATTTTCTGATTTGGTAGCCTTCTGCATTGTCAATATCGTACTTGTTGCTGCATCATGTATGGTCCAAATTTGATTCTTTTGAGTAGGATAATTTGTTGCATTGCGACTCAAAGGATGAGGCTCTTTCAATCACTATCCACGAAATGGAGCAGTACAAACTGAATGGTATACTTGCATTGCAGTTAAATTAGAGGGTTTGTTGTGCATATGTCAAATTGGTTTATTTCATCTAAGATTCTGAATTTTAATAGTTTAGAGTAAACTCTCAATTGGTAAGTGAAAGGTTTTAATAACAAGCACAATTAGGTGTAATTTGTGATCACAAAATGTCTATCAAATTCAAAGGAAAATTCTAGTAGAAAGCTATGTAAGTCCAATGGTGCTCTGCAGAGTTAATGCGTAGCCTTAGTTATAGCCGTTTGCTTCAAATTTAAGGCATGGTGCAAGCAATTACTTGATGCCTCCCAAAAAGGGGTCACCATCAGGAATAGAACATAAGACCTTTCTATCAATGCAGCTCCGTGCTGCCAATTGAATTAACTCTTGGCAAAAGCATTTCAACCTTATGAATATTAGATTTAGTTATCAACATTATGCAGAATTGTTGGGTTGCTTTTGAAGTATTCATCTATCATATACTCATTAATTGCCTGACACGTTCTCTCTTGTATAAAAGTTATTTTTTATGAGGGTACTTTCGTAAAACTTCATCATATTCCCTGCAATATTTTATTTTCAACCAAACATCCCTTCAGAAAAATTAACTAATATTCCCGGTAATATTTTGTCCTACCAAACATCTTTTTCATAAAATTCCCAGACACTTTTTGTTCCAACTATATTCCAAGTAATCGTGATTCCACGTCACATGTGCTTGTGTGCAAATTACAAAGGATTATATTAACAACAGAATGACTATATCTGTAATTATTGTGTAACTACTCCTATACAAGTGTATTATCTCTAACAACTATATTTCTAATGAATATTATCAACATAGTCCTTTACCCAATTTGGAGCTCTACACCTTCTCTTCATAACAAGCTTGCTTGCTGGAGATTGAACTAGAAATTAAAATTTACGAATTGACATATGTTAGGAATATCCGAATATCCACACTTAAGGGATGTGATAATTAAAGAAAGAAAATAATTGGTAGGACAACAATTGTTGACAATAAGCAATACTTAAGTTTTTCGTCAATTCTAAGATTCAAGGAAGTTTGTCACACATTTACAATAAAAATCAATCTTAGAAAATTTTCTAGTAGTATTAAGGCTACTATTACAATGTTATATCCCTAGTATTACTGCCTTAAAGCTACCAAATAATATTTTTGCAGGGGATCAAGAATACAATCAATCATACTTTAGAATCTAAAGGTTCACCGGTTGGAAGCTTTTGCCCCAAATAAGAATAATAACAAATATATTATAGAACAAGATATAAGGATCAACATCATTTTGTTATTTATTCATAATATACAAACTTCTATACGTCATCTGTTCATCTTCTTAACATGCTCTGCTTATTATAACTATGAATTTCATGTATTAGATAAACCTTGACAAAGAACTAGATTTCCATATAAGAGTGGATAACTGACAAACATAAATCTACTCAAAACATTTAACAGATAAAGGAAATTGCTCTGTTGAATAACAAAAAGATAACGTTAAAAAAGAAGAAGAGAAATACAATATTTAAAATTTAAATATATAAAATAAGAAAATCTCCTTTTTTCTCTGCATCTTGCAGTGTTAAAAATGTCCAGCTCTCTGTTTTAGTATCAAAGGGAGACTTACATTTGAAGCATTTGCACTTGCCTCCATGGATTCCATATGATTTTCTAAACCTCTTTTGTCTCTAAAATATTTATGTCACTCAGGACATATGTGATCCATATCTCTTCTATCACTATCACAGCTGCCTGAAGCCATGCATGCAAAGAAGTTTCCTATAGCAAAGCTAGTATTAGATTAGATATTACTTGTTTGTTCTAACCACTAATTCTAGAACTAACTTTTATAGAGCAGAATGGGTAAATAATCATCAATTGGAAGATATGAAAATAATAAAATAAAATAAATATAAAACAAATAAAGTTATAGTTTGTACATGCATGCAGATCGGATGGGAACAATAATCAGTTCATGTACTAGAAGAAATCGTATAAATAACTGATCAAAAACATGCAATTTTAGTGGTCAATACATTTTACAATAGTCAATACAATTCAACCAAATATATATGCATTGGCCCTTACAATGAGATTTGCATGAACATGATCCAATTTATTATTATTATTATATTTAAAATAATTTAAATATTTTAGTAACAAACGATTATTGATATTAACATCTCATAATTTTATTTTATTGCAGTTTTATTTTCGTCTAATCGTTCGCATTTGCAAATAAAAGAAAATATAGTACAACAAAAATATTGTCATGTATATATTTTATAGTGAATGTAACAAATAATTACAGTTCTACTATTAATTTGTAAATTTCTCATGAGAAATTTTCTTTTTCAACATATTATGTCTATTTTTTTATATACAAATAAGGTCTGTATTAACAAGTGTGGATGTGGGAGTGGTAACATTAATTGCTTTTTAAATAAATTAGTGAGATAAACTTTATTTATTTTTCTTTTTATTTATTTCTTAAAAATTTTATTATTTTTAATTAAAAACATGAACAACAAAATTTACTATCCCTTGGATTCCAATCTCCACTAACGTTACAAGTTATTATTGTATTAGGACTTAGAATGATAAGGGGGTTTATTAGGTCAGGAAATAGATTATGCATTTTGTAGGTTTGTCCCTCGTATTAAAGTGTTCCAAAACAATTATAACTTATGTTTTTAAGTAGTTATTGGTAGGAAGGAGTGTGATAACGTGTCATGACCCGCAACATGATATATAAAATTAGGGTTGTGTTGATCCGTGGAATAAAATACGTCGTGTATATATACTGTCTTTGGTTGTGAAATAGATTTTCTCGATGGGTTAGGTGAGCGTGCACTTCACGCGCGTTTTTTCTTCTTCTCTGTTAGGGCAAATATGAGTGTTCTGAATGAAAAACAAGGTGGATCTCAGTTTTTTGAATCTGATTCTCGAGATGGCATGCGAAAGAGTATCAAGAGATCCAAGAATGAGGAGGAATTTTCCCCTGATTCATCCAATCGAGGAGCAAGTTTGGGAAATCTGATGGACCGGATTCCGTCAGGCAAACCCAAGTCGTTCGCGGAGGCTCTTCGATCGGAAGGTGGCTTGTTGGGGGAGGACGATTCTTGGCATGAAGAGCTAGATGATGATAATAGCGAATCCCTGGACCCTAAATTAGGTGTCATAAATGAGCTGGGTTTTCAAACAATATATGGGGAAGACGGCTCAGTCAGGTTTCGCTGCACAAAAGAAGCAAAACAGAGGCTTAGAAGCCCCTGGAAAAATGCAATTATTATAAAGTTGCTGGGGAAAAAGGTTGGGGTCATGTATATGAAAAACAAGCTGGACAGCTTATGGGCAAAATCAGGTTCCATCATAGTAGCTGACCTGGGGAATGACTTCTTCTCCGTGAAATTCTCGAGCCTGAAGGATCTTAATCTGGCCTTAAATGGAGGTCCCTGGGTGCTGATGGGTCATTATCTGGCAATAAGAAGATGGAAGCCCTTTTTCAACCCCCATAAAGCAAATATCCATCGTGTGGCTGCGTGGATTCGTCTTCCAGGTATACCTCTTGAGTTTTGTGTTATCCCTGTTTTAAAGATGATTGCAAACTCTGTTGGTAAAGTTCTTAAGATTGATAAAACCACTTCACTGGGTGATAGAGGGAAGTTTGCGATCTAAACCTTTGAGAGGGGAATTCATATTGGAAGAGGAAGTATTTAAGGTGGAATATGAAGGATTGTACCTGATTTGTCTTCATTGTGGAAAATATGGAAATAATTCTGAGAAATGTCCGGATTTTACTAAACCTACTGAGAGCAGTAACACACAGGAACCAGTTGTTAAAAAAGTGCCACCTATTGCCAACCATGGTGTGGGACCTTGGATGGTAGTGCAAAAGAAAAAATTCCCAAAGAACCAACATCCAAAGAAATCTGAAGGAAAGGCGGATAGAGCTTTTGGAGATGATATCTCCAATAAAAGAGGCTCCAGTCAGGCTAAACAAGAGCCTATGATCAATCCTGGTCCAACTGTTCCGAAAAATACCAATAGCAATTCAGCTGTGGGAGCTAGAACGAATGTGAGCAAGGAGAATGAAGGGGCTACTCCTCTCAAGACTAAGCCTCAGGTTCCAATCAGGAAATCTCCATCAGCTCAGAAAAGGACTGCTGGTAAGTCAATCTATAAGCCTAAATCTTCTGAGAAGACAAAATCCTTTATTTTCACTACTGCTTCTAAGTCAGTAGGGAAAAGCTCTAACTCTGTAGAGCTCCCTTCATCCAGTAATCCCACTAAACTGCGTCCTCAGAATCATGTCAACACGATTCCGGTTTGCCGTCTTGGAAAAAAGCCTATTCTGATTGAGGTAGAGAAGGATCTGTGTGATAAGATTGCTGCTTCTAATCTTAGTGATAAGCCTGGTCAAACTACTAGCAATGATCTATGTATGGAGGATAACAAGCCTTCGGACATGGATACTACTCAATCTAGTAGTGATGTTCAATTGAAAAAAGGGGAACCTCCTGATAAAGAGGGGACAGATGGAATGGAGATGGAAAAAAATTCAACCATGAATGAAGCTGCTCATATGATAGAGAGTGTTCAGGGGCTCAGTAACCCTGACCATGATCTAGTTATCTAATGAATTACCTAGTTTGGAATTGTAGGGGTGCTGCAAAGAAATCTTTCAAGACATCCCTAAGTAATTTCGTAAGGAAATATAAGGTTGGCTTGGTTGCTATTTTAGAACCGAGAATTAGTGGGGCTACTGCTCAGAAAAAGATTAAACAGCTGGGTTTCAATAATTTTGAATTAGAGGAAGTTGTGGGTTTCTCAGGTGGTATCTGGATCCTGTGGAAGGAAGATGCTTTCAATATATAGATAATAGAAAAAAATAGCCAGTTCATTCACATGTATTGCTCGATTAGTTCAGGGAATTCATTTTTCTTAACTGTGGTCTATGCCAATCCTAGGGAGGATATTCGTGAGGAGCTATGGCCAAATATTAAGAGGATTAGAAACAATGTGGGTGGTCCTTGGGTCATAATGGGAGACTTCAATGAAATTGCTTCAGTTAATGAAAAAAAGGTGGAGCCCCTGTCAATACTGCTAGATGCCAGAAATTCTCCTCTTTCCTTAATGATTGCAATCTTTTGGATCTCGGCTGTAAAGGTTCTAAGTTTACCTGGAAGGGCCCTAAATGGCTTCATCTTGACAGGGTTTTCAAAAGATTAGATAGAGTTTGTTAAATGCAGATTGGAGAGTTGCTTTTGATGATGCTTATGTGAGATCCTTGCCCAGGCTTAATTCTGATCATAATCCTTTGCTCCTAACCTTGTCTACAAAAGAAGATGGTAAGAAGGATAGGCCTTTCAGATTTCTGGTGGCTTGGCTTGAGCATTCTTCCTTTTCCCACTTTCTCAAATTTGTTTGGAAACCTCATCTTAAAATTAACCAGAGCTTGTATGAACTGGTTAACCCTTTAAAGTCTTGGAATAAAAGGGTGTTTGGGTGTATTCAGATTAGAAAGGAGTTCCTACTTAATAAGTTGCATGAAATTCAACTGAATACCAATAACCACTTGGATCAGTTTAACTCAGACCTAGACAAGGCCCTCTAGGAAGAACTGAACCGAGTGTTGGATCAAGAAGAAGCTCTTTGGTTTCAAAAAGCTAGATGCAATTGGATAAAAGATGGAGATCGGAACACTAGATTTTATCATACTACTACTATCATTAGGAGGGCTAGGAATAAGATCCTAGAATTAAAAAATGATGAAGGCCATCCTGTTAGAGAAGAAGGAAATCTGAAGAAGCTTATTATAGGTTTTTTCAATAACCTGTTCGCAGAAGAAAACTGTAATAGACCTTGGGCTGTCACTAGTGTTAACTGGCCTGGCCTTGTTGAATCTGATCTGAAGTTGATTAATGATCCCATATCTGATCTTATGATTAAGGAGGCTTTTTTTTCCATGGGTGGTCTCAAAGCTCCTGGCCCTGATGGATTCCCAGCTCTTTTCTTCCAAAAAAATTGGGATCTCCTGAAGAAGCAAGTGGTAGAGTGTGCCTCTCATATCTGGAAGAATCCAGGTGATGTTAGGGATCTCAATAAAACCTTACTTGTCTTAATTCCAAAACTTGCTAAACCTAAGAGAATTTCTCAATTTTGGCCTATAGCTCTCTGCTCAGTGTTATATAAAGGTATCAGTAAAATTATTGTTGGGAAGCTGAAACCCATTCTAAACAAGCTCATCTCCCCTCACCAAGTCAGCTTCGTCCCCAATAGGCAAATTCAAGACAATATTGTTATTGCTCAGGAGATGGTTCATTCTATGAATAGAATGAAAGGTAAGCGAGGCTTTTTTACTATAAAGATTGATCTCGAAAAAGCCTATGATCGAATGTCCTGGAGTTTCATCCATAAAGTGCTTAAGGAGATTAGTCTTCCTGATCAATTTGTGAATCTCATCATGCATTGCATCTCTACTACTGAGCTGGAAATCCTTTGGAATGGTGCTAAGTCAGGCAGAATTTATCCTAGCAGAGGCCTTAGACAAGGGGACCCCATATCTCCCTATATTTTTGTTCTGTGTATGGAGAAGCTGTCTCATTTAATTGCTGACTGCATTAATAGAGAGGAGTGGAAGCCCATGAAAGCTGGAAAAGGTGGTCCAATTATATCTCACCTGCTTTTTGCAGATGATTTGCTTCTTTTCGGTGAAGCTAGCATCAATCAGATCAAGACTATTCTGAACTGTCTTGCAATCTTCGGTGACATGTCGGGGCAAAAGGTTAGTTACCCCAAATCAAACATTTTCTTCTCTAAGAATGTTTCTTCTGAGCTGGCTAATTCTATTGTGGAGATAAGTGGCTTTGCACATACTAGGAACATTGGCAGATACCTGGGCTATAGAATGAAGCATGGAAGAATAAATAAACTACATTATGGAGAGATCATGGACAAAGTAAATGGGAGACTCCAGGGCTGAAAGAGCTGCTTGTCTATGGCAGGGAGAGTGACATTAGCTAAATCAGTCATTTCAGCTATTCCTATGTTTCATATGCAGAATAGCCTTCTCCCAAAGGGCATATGTGATGAGATAGAAAGAATTCAAAGGAGTTTTATTTGGGGAGACACTGATAATCATAGGAATCACCATGCGGTAAGGTGGGAGCAGCTCCAGATGGACAAAAAGCAAGGTGGTCTGGGGATCATCAATCTTAGAAAGCAAAATGAAGCTTTCCTGCAAAAATGTGTCTGGAAGTTAATTCAATCCCCTGATCACCTGTGGGCTCAAGTGCTAGTGGCTAAATATGGCACAAATAAAGAGTTGTTAAAGGAGGTA
>JAVKPL010003421.1:0-10000 GCA_032173675.1 Gastrolobium villosum
TTCTTTTCATAAAGGTTTTCCAAAATAGTCATTGTTCACAAAAGTTCAATGTTAACACAATCATGATAAAGACTACAGTCATCCAAGAAGTTCCAAAACATCAATCATTACAGTTATCCATTTAAACAAACAGCAACACTGATAATCCACGCATCAGCAATCAACAGCAAAATAATACTCCTTCAAATGCTCTTGCGTCCTCCTGCCATTTTGGAAAAATAGCAGCCCCGAAGGGGTGAGAATAATCCCAGTAGTGTGGCAATAAAACCAGTAATATAACAATATTAACTAGGCACAAAATCATAAACAGTCACTTCAACATATCCTTGTTCCTTTTCCTTTTTATCATATTTATATATTGCGTATATAACGCCTTTCCTTTGCGCTTTTAGCACCGTCGTGCGCGCACTTCCCAGTGGAATCAAATATACCCTTGGCACCTGAGCTCCATGTGGATTCCATCTGTGGGCCTATGCGGACTGATGCCAAGTGTCCCATACCCCGGTACCTTGGGGATGCCTATATGATGCTTGCTCAAACACATGGTCCTGTACATAACTATTCTAAAACAAGGCCTATATGATCATGATATATGTATGTCATGCTATGCTTTCACACACAAAGCGTAAAAATGCGGTATAATGTAAGATGCATGCTTATATACCTTTCATATGCGTTATGCTGCCACATAACGTCTTACCTCATAGTCATCACGACACATTTTTGGCAGTTTCCTTTCATTATAATGGAACATAACATTTTTACGGCATATGGAGCATCATGTTACAATTCTATACCAGTAGTCAATAGTTACATTAGGCATCATCGCCTGACACTTACCTTAGCTTTCCTTAAATATTACCAACGGCAGCGAAATATTCTCACTTCTTAAGCGCACCTAAATCAATTAAAACTAATCATTTACAGTGGCTATTTACAGCAGAACAGAGAGCATACAGCAGTGGCTTACAGCAGCCAAAACAGTGAACATACAGCAGCAAAACAGTGAGCATACAGCAGCAAAACAGTGAGCATACAGCAGTGTTTACAGCAGCCAAAACAGTGAACATACAGCAGCAAAACAGTGAGCATACAGCAGCAAAACAGTGAGCATACAGCAGTGTTTACAGCAGCCAAAACAGTGACGTTTTAAACTTTTCCAAAACAGAAACAGTGGCGTTTTTAAAACAGAAACAGTGGCATTTTTAAAACAGAAACAGTGGCACTTGAACTTCCAAAACAGTGGCATAAACAGTGGCCTATCATGGATTAAAACAGTGACATTTTATGCATACAAACAGTGGCATAGAAGGGCTAAAACAGTGGCATTTTTATGCATAAAAACAGTGGCATATGATGACTAAAACAGTGGCATTTGCGGCATAAAAACAGTGGCATTTATGCATATAAACAGTGGCATTTATGCATATAAACAGTGGCATGGAATGACTTAAACAGTGGCATTTTTATGCATAAAACAGTGGCATTACATGGCTGAAACAGTGGCGTTTTAAGCATGGAACAGTGGCATGTCATGGCTGGAACAGTGGCTTAAATGTGCAGAAACAGTGGCTTAAAATGTGCAGAAACAGTGGCTTAAAATGTGCAGAAACAGTGGCTTAAAATGTGCAGAAACAGTGGCTTAAAATGTGCAGAAACAGTGGCTTAAAATGTGCAGAAACAGTGGCTTAAAATGTGCAGAAACAGTGGCTTAAAATGTGCAGAAACAGTGGCTTAAAATGTGCAGAAACAGTGGCTTAAAATGTGCAGAAACAGTGGCTTTTGTGTACATAAAACAGTGGCATTTGTGCACATAAAACAGTGGCATTTGTGCACATAAAACAGTGGCATTTGTGCACATAAAACAGTGGCATTTGTGCATATAAAACAGTGGCATATAATGGTGATATTGATGAACCGAAACAGTGGCATACACCTTCAAAACAGTGGCATTTTAGTGTGATTTTGAGGGACCGAAACAGTGACATACTATCTACCAAAACAGTGGCACATTACTCTTTAAACAGTGGCCTAATCATACAAGGAAGCAGTAGCATGAATTCGAACATAACCAAGAGGTTTCTATGCATACATATCATTATGAAATGACTCTATACTTATCCTTTTATCATGCTCAACCAAGGATCCAAAGCAACACATATATAAGAGGACATTCAAGCATACATACATGGCTATACAAAGAAAAGTTCAAAGTTCAAAGCCTACCTCTTGTAGCACACACTCCTTCTAGCTTCACTTCACTCCAAGTCCACACTTCCTAAGAGGTCCTATGCGCAAGCAAGGTGATGATGAGCAAGCTTGGACAGTTTCAAGGTTGAGGAACAAGGCTAGCACTAGCTTGGTGGATGGTTGAGGTGAGGGAAGGAGGGGGTTGGCTTGGTCTTTCTTCCTCCTAAGGTTCTTGCAATGTTTAACTAGAGTGTGAGAGAGAGGGGAGAGGAGTTGGCTGCACAAAATGAATGAGGCAGCCCCCTCTCTTGTGCGCAAATATATAGGGAAAGTGAGGGAGAATTGCCATGATTAACCATCATGAAATATTCAGATTTTTATGAGATGATGGGGCTGCATAAAAGGCTGAAACAAGCAAGGTTTGGCTTCTAAATTACTCTACTTACATGCAAAGAGTGAGGGGTGATTTGGATCAGATTTGGGGCTGTCCAAAGTCAGAGAAAATTTCTGCATACTTGGCCAAGGTATGCGCACAAGTGGAGTGGGAAAGGAAGTGTCATGTGCACAAGTGAGAGCTTAGCTAAGTCAACAAGGAAACCAACCATTTGGCAGCCCAAAAATCTGCACTTATGCAGTCCTTGGTGCGCAAATCATGAGAGGAAAAGAGGTGCATGTGGGTGCAGATTTGTGACAGTCCAAGCACTCATTTTTGGGCTGTCCTAAGTCAGAAAAATTTCTGCATAATAGGCCAAGTTATGCGCATGAAGTGAGGTGGAAGTGGTGCATCATGAGCACAAGAAAAAGATTCATTAAGTCAACAAGCAATTGAACTTGGTGGCAGCCAAAAATCTGCATTTGTGCAGTCTTGGTGCGCAATGATGAGGGGAGAAAGGTGCATCATGGGTACAGTTTTGTGACAGTCCAAATCAGATTTTGGAGCTGCACAAAATGATGAAAATGCAGCAACAAATCCTCTTATGATGCATGTGAAAACAAGGCAGGTTTTGACACATGATGGGCTGCAAAAGCTTGCCCAAAAATCTGCACAAAACAGTGTCATGATTGAAGTGCAAGAGGGTTCTCCAAGTCAACAAGTTATGCAGTCTTGTGTCATAAAAAAAAATCTGCATTCAGCCCCTCCCCATGTGCGCCCAAAATGGAGAAATATGCAGCCTAAAATCATGCTAAAATGTCCAAATGTCTACCATGCAATGAGGTTTAAAATCAAGTTATGCCTAATCAAGGTGAGGTGGCGGTTTAACAAGGCAAATTGGCAGATTTCAAGGTCCTAAATTACCCTCCTATGTGCGCATAATTGAGTGGGAAATACCTTTGCCATGTGAGAGTTACTTGATGCACAAGACACCTTGGTTGGACAAGGCTTAGGGAGGATAAGGTTGGACACAACCTTGGGCTGAATTAGCTTGATCCAAGAGCCATCCTTGGGCCATAGGCCACACACACAAGGGTCCAAACACACAAGTCCACTAGCAACAAGTCCACACACACACTAGCCCTCCACCAAAGTCCAATGAACACTAAGGTCCTATAACACATACTCACATTACTTATATGATTTTAATAAATTCATATGCCTACATATACACCCTCCTATGATTTAATTTAATTAATTACCTTAGTCTTATCCAAGGAATAAAAATCAAACAATTCACAAGCCATAACACATAACACATAAACCATACCTCCGAATTCTACACATGTACACATAGCATAAAGTACTTAGGTATATTACTAATTGTACGGGATGTTACAATATGAATAACATAACTCCACACATAACAGCCTCATTATTTTATAACTAACTCATTAATATCATCCAAGTTTCATCCCGCATCGCAATCCTCTTCATTGATCTGAATAACATAACTCCACACGTAACAGCCTCATTACTTTATAACTGACTCATTAATCATTGATATGAATAACATAACTCCACAAATAACAGCCTCATTACTTTATAACTAACTCATTAATATCATCCAAGTTTCATCCCGCATCGCAATCCTCTTCATTGATCTGAATAACATAACTCCACACGTAACAGCCTCATTACTTTATAACTGACTCATTAATCATTGATATGAATAACATAACTCCACACATAACAGCCTCATTACTTTATAACTAACTCATTAATATCATCCAAGTTTCATCCCGCATCGCAATCCTCTTCATTGATCTGAATAACATAACTCCACACGTAACAGCCTCATTACTTTATAACTGACTCATTAATCATTGATATGAATAACATAACTCCACACATAACAGCCTCATTACTTTATAACTAACTCATTAATATCATCCAAGTTTCATCCCGCATCGCAATCCTCTTCATTGATCTGAATAACATAACTCCACACGTAACAGCCTCATTACTTTATAACTGACTCATTAATCATTGATATGAATAACATAACTCCACACATAACAGCCTCATTACTTTATAACTAACTCATTAATATCATCCAAGTTTCATCCCGCATCGCAATCCTCTTCATTGATCTGAATAACATAACTCCACACGTAACAGCCTCATTACTTTATAACTGACTCATTAATCATTGATATGAATAACATAACTCCACACATAACAGCCTCATTACTTTATAACTAACTCATTAATATCATCCAAGTTTCATCCCGCATCGCAATCCTCTTCATTGATCTGAATAACATAACTCCACACGTAACAGCCTCATTACTTTATAACTGACTCATTAATCATTGATATGAATAACATAACTCCACACATAACAGCCTCATTACTTTATAACTAACTCATTAATATCATCCAAGTTTCATCCCGCATCGCAATCCTCTTCATTGATCTGAATAACATAACTCCACACGTAACAGCCTCATTACTTTATAACTGACTCATTAATCATTGATATGAATAACATAACTCCACACATAACAGCCTCATTACTTTATAACTAACTCATTAATATCATCCAAGTTTCATCCCGCATCGCAATCCTCTTCATTGATCTGAATAACATAACTCCACACGTAACAGCCTCATTACTTTATAACTGACTCATTAATCATTGATATGAATAACATAACTCCACACATAACAGCCTCATTACTTTATAACTAACTCATTAATATCATCCAAGTTTCATCCCGCATCGCAATCCTCTTCATTGATCTGAATAACATAACTCCACACGTAACAGCCTCATTACTTTATAACTGACTCATTAATCATTGATATGAATAACATAACTCCACACATAACAGCCTCATTACTTTATAACTAACTCATTAATATCATCCAAGTTTCATCCCGCATCGCAATCCTCTTCATTGATCTGAATAACATAACTCCACACGTAACAGCCTCATTACTTTATAACTGACTCATTAATCATTGATATGAATAACATAACTCCACACATAACAGCCTCATTACTTTATAACTAACTCATTAATATCATCCAAGTTTCATCCCGCATCGCAATCCTCTTCATTGATCTGAATAACATAACTCCACACGTAACAGCCTCATTACTTTATAACTGACTCATTAATCATTGATATGAATAACATAACTCCACACATAACAGCCTCATTACTTTATAACTAACTCATTAATATCATCCAAGTTTCATCCCGCATCGCAATCCTCTTCATTGATCTGAATAACATAACTCCACACGTAACAGCCTCATTACTTTATAACTGACTCATTAATCATTGATATGAATAACATAACTCCACACATAACAGCCTCATTACTTTATAACTAACTCATTAATATCATCCAAGTTTCATCCCGCATCGCAATCCTCTTCATTGATCTGAATAACATAACTCCACACGTAACAGCCTCATTACTTTATAACTGACTCATTAATCATTGATATGAATAACATAACTCCACACATAACAGCCTCATTACTTTATAACTAACTCATTAATATCATCCAAGTTTCATCCCGCATCGCAATCCTCTTCATTGATCTGAATAACATAACTCCACACGTAACAGCCTCATTACTTTATAACTGACTCATTAATCATTGATATGAATAACATAACTCCACACATAACAGCCTCATTACTTTATAACTAACTCATTAATATCATCCAAGTTTCATCCCGCATCGCAATCCTCTTCATTGATCTGAATAACATAACTCCACACGTAACAGCCTCATTACTTTATAACTGACTCATTAATCATTGATATGAATAACATAACTCCACACATAACAGCCTCATTACTTTATAACTAACTCATTAATATCATCCAAGTTTCATCCCGCATCGCAATCCTCTTCATTGATCTGAATAACATAACTCCACACGTAACAGCCTCATTACTTTATAACTGACTCATTAATCATTGATATGAATAACATAACTCCACACATAACAGCCTCATTACTTTATAACTAACTCATTAATATCATCCAAGTTTCATCCCGCATCGCAATCCTCTTCATTGATCTGAATAACATAACTCCACACGTAACAGCCTCATTACTTTATAACTGACTCATTAATCATTGATATGAATAACATAACTCCACACATAACAGCCTCATTACTTTATAACTAACTCATTAATATCATCCAAGTTTCATCCCGCATCGCAATCCTCTTCATTGATCTGAATAACATAACTCCACACGTAACAGCCTCATTACTTTATAACTGACTCATTAATCATTGATATGAATAACATAACTCCACACATAACAGCCTCATTACTTTATAACTAACTCATTAATATCATCCAAGTTTCATCCCGCATCGCAATCCTCTTCATTGATCTGAATAACTTAACTCCACACGTAACAGCCTCATTACTTTATAACTGACTCTTAATCATTGATATGAATAACATAACTCCACACATAACAGCCTCATTACTTTATAACTAACTCATTAATATCATCCAAGTTTCATCCCGCATCGCAATCCTCTTCATTGATCTGAATAACATAACTCCACACGTAACAGCCTCATTACTTTATAACTGACTCATTAATCATTGATATGAATAACATAACTCCACACATAACAGCCTCATTACTTTATAACTAACTCATTAATATCATCCAAGTTTCATCCCGCATCGCAATCCTCTTCATTGATCTGAATAACTTAACTCCACACGTAACAGCCTCATTACTTTATAACTGACTCATTAATCATTGATATGAATAACATAACTCCACACATAACAGCCTCATTACTTTATAACTAACTCATTAATATCATCCAAGTTTCATCCCGCATCGCAATCCTCTTCATTGATCTGAATAACATAACTCCACACGTAACAGCCTCATTACTTTATAACTGACTCATTAATCATTGATAATAACATAACTCCACACATAACAGCCTCATTACTTTATAACTAACTCATTAATATCATCCAAGTTTCATCCCGCATCGCAATCCTCTTCATTGATCTGAATAACATAACTCCACACGTAACAGCCTCATTACTTTATAACTGACTCATTAATCATTGATATGAATAACATAACTCCACACATAACAGCCTCATTACTTTATAACTAACTCATTAATATCATCCAAGTTTCATCCCGCATCGCAATCCTCTTCATTGATCTGAATAACATAACTCCACACGTAACAGCCTCATTACTTTATAACTGACTCATTAATCATTGATATGAATAACATAACTCCACACATAACAGCCTCATTACTTTATAACTAACTCATTAATATCATCCAAGTTTCATCCCGCATCGCAATCCTCTTCATTGATCTGAATAACATAACTCCACACGTAACAGCCTCATTACTTTATAACTGACTCATTAATCATTGATATGAATAACATAACTCCACACATAACAGCCTCATTACTTTATAACTAACTCATTAATATCATCCAAGTTTCATCCCGCATCGCAATCCTCTTCATTGATCTGAATAACATAACTCCACACGTAACAGCCTCATTACTTTATAACTGACTCATTAATCATTGATATGAATAACATAACTCCACACATAACAGCCTCATTACTTTATAACTAACTCATTAATATCATCCAAGTTTCATCCCGCATCGCAATCCTCTTCATTGATCTGAATAACATAACTCCACACGTAACAGCCTCATTACTTTATAACTGACTCATTAATCATTGATATGAATAACATAACTCCACATTAATCGTAACAGCCTCACTACTTTATAACTGACTCATTAATCATTGATATGAATAACATAACTCCACACATAACAGCCTCATTACTTTATAACTAACTCATTAATATCATCCAAGTTTCATCCCGCATCGCAATCCTCTTCATTGATCTGAATAACATAACTCCACACGTAACAGCCTCATTACTTTATAACTGACTCATTAATCATTGATATGAATAACATAACTCCACACATAACAGCCTCATTACTTTATAACTAACTCATTAATATCATCCAAGTTTCATCCCGCATCGCAATCCTCTTCATTGATCTGAATAACATAACTCCACACGTAACAGCCTCATTACTTTATAACTGACTCATTAATCATTGATATGAATAACATAACTCCACACATAACAGCCTCATTACTTTATAACTAACTCATTAATATCATCCAAGTTTCATCCCGCATCGCAATCCTCTTCATTGATCTGAATAACATAACTCCACACGTAACAGCCTCATTACTTTATAACTGACTCATTAATCATTGATATGAATAACATAACTCCACACATAACAGCCTCATTACTTTATAACTAACTCATTAATATCATCCAAGTTTCATCCCGCATCGCAATCCTCTTCATTGATCTGAATAACATAACTCCACACGTAACAGCCTCATTACTTTATAACTGACTCATTAATCATTGATATGAATAACATAACTCCACACATAACAGCCTCATTACTTTATAACTAACTCATTAATATCATCCAAGTTTCATCCCGCATCGCAATCCTCTTCATTGATCTGAATAACATAACTCCACACGTAACAGCCTCATTACTTTATAACTGACTCATTAATCATTGATATGAATAACATAACTCCACACATAACAGCCTCATTACTTTATAACTAACTCATTAATATCATCCAAGTTTCATCCCGCATCGCAATCCTCTTCATTGATCTGAATAACATAACTCCACACGTAACAGCCTCATTACTTTATAACTGACTCATTAATCATTGATATGAATAACATAACTCCACACATAACAGCCTCATTACTTTATAACTAACTCATTAATATCATCCAAGTTTCATCCCGCATCGCAATCCTCTTCATTGATCTGAATAACATAACTCCACACGTAACAGCCTCATTACTTTATAACTGACTCATTAATCATTGATATGAATAACATAACTCCACACATAACAGCCTCATTACTTTATAACTAACTCATTAATATCATCCAAGTTTCATCCCGCATCGCAATCCTCTTCATTGATCTGAATAACATAACTCCACACGTAACAGCCTCATTACTTTATAACTGACTCATTAATCATTGATATGAATAACATAACTCCACACATAACAGCCTCATTACTTTATAACTAACTCATTAATATCATCCAAGTTTCATCCCGCATCGCAATCCTCTTCATTGATCTGAATAACATAACTCCACACGTAACAGCCTCATTACTTTATAACTGACTCATTAATCATTGATATGAATAACATAACTCCACACATAACAGCCTCATTACTTTATAACTAACTCATTAATATCATCCAAGTTTCATCCCGCATCGCAATCCTCTTCATTGATCTG
>JAVKPL010003422.1:0-19661 GCA_032173675.1 Gastrolobium villosum
TATCATCCATGTTTCATCCCGCATCGCAATCCTCTTCATTGATCTGAATAACTTAACTCCACACGTAACAGCCTCATTACTTTATAACTGACTCATTAATCATTGATATGAATAACATAACTCCACACATAACAGCCTCATTACTTTATAACTAACTCATTAATATCATCCAAGTTTCATCCCGCATCGCAATCCTCTTCATTGATCTGAATAACATAACTCCACACGTAACAGCCTCATTACTTTATAACTGACTCATTAATCATTGATATGAATAACATAACTCCACACATAACAGCCTCATTACTTTATAACTAACTCATTAATATCATCCAAGTTTCATCCCGCATCGCAATCCTCTTCATTGATCTGAATAACTTAACTCCACACGTAACAGCCTCATTACTTTATAACTGACTCATTAATCATTGATATGAATAACATAACTCCACACATAACAGCCTCATTACTTTATAACTAACTCATTAATATCATCCAAGTTTCATCCCGCATCGCAATCCTCATCATTGATCTGAATAACATAACTCCACACGTAACAGCCTCATTACTTTATAACTGACTCATTAATCATTGATATGAATAACATAACTCCACACATAACAGCCTCATTACTTTATAACTAACTCATTAATATCATCCAAGTTTCATCCCGCATCGCAATCCTCTTCATTGATCTGAATAACATAACTCCACACGTAACAGCCTCATTACTTTATAACTGACTCATTAATCATTGATATGAATAACATAACTCCACACATAACAGCCTCATTACTTTATAACTAACTCATTAATATCATCCAAGTTTCATCCCGCATCGCAATCCTCTTCATTGATCTGAATAACTTAACTCCACACGTAACAGCCTCATTACTTTATAACTGACTCATTAATCATTGATATGAATAACATAACTCCACACATAACAGCCTCATTACTTTATAACTAACTCATTAATATCATCCAAGTTTCATCCCGCATCGCAATCCTCTTCATTGATCTGAATAACTTAACTCCACACGTAACAGCCTCATTACTTTATAACTGACTCATTAATCATTGATATGAATAACATAACTCCACACATAACAGCCTCATTACTTTATAACTAACTCATTAATATCATCCAAGTTTCATCCCGCATCGCAATCCTCTTCATTGATCTGAATAACATAACTCCACACGTAACAGCCTCATTACTTTATAACTGACTCATTAATCATTGATATGAATAACATAACTCCACACATAACAGCCTCATTACTTTATAACTAACTCATTAATATCATCCATGTTTCATCCCGCATCGCAATCCTCTTCATTGATCTGAATAACATAACTCCACACGTAACAGCCTCATTACTTTATAACTGACTCATTAATCATTGATATGAATAACATAACTCCACACATAACAGCCTCATTACTTTATAACTAACTCATTAATATCATCCAAGTTTCATCCCGCATCGCAATCCTCTTCATTGATCTGAATAACTTAACTCCACACGTAACAGCCTCATTACTTTATAACTGACTCATTAATCATTGATATGAATAACATAACTCCACACATAACAGCCTCATTACTTTATAACTAAATCATTAATATCATCCAAGTTTCATAACTAATCGCAATCCTCTTCATTGATCTGAATAACATAACTCCACACGTAACAGCCTCATTACTTTATAACTGACTCATTAATCATTGATATGAATAACATAACTCCACACATAACAGCCTCATTACTTTATAACTAACTCATTAATATCATCCAAGTTTCATCCCGCATCGCAATCCTCTTCATTGATCTGAATAACATAACTCCACACGTAACAGCCTCATTACTTTATAACTGACTCATTAATCATTGATATGAATAACATAACTCCACACATAACAGCCTCATTACTTTATAACTAACTCATTAATATCATCCAAGTTTCATCCCGCATCGCAATCCTCTTCATTGATCTGAATAACTTAACTCCACACGTAACAGCCTCATTACTTTATAACTGACTCATTAATCATTGATATGAATAACATAACTCCACACATAACAGCCTCATTACTTTATAACTAACTCATTAATATCATCCAAGTTTCATCCCGCATCGCAATCCTCTTCATTGATCTGAATAACTTAACTCCACACGTAACAGCCTCATTACTTTATAACTGACTCATTAATCATTGATATGAATAACATAACTCCACACATAACAGCCTCATTACTTTATAACTAACTCATTAATATCATCCAAGTTTCATCCCGCATCGCAATCCTCTTCATTGATCTGAATAACATAACTCCACACGTAACAGCCTCATTACTTTATAACTGACTCATTAATCATTGATATGAATAACATAACTCCACACATAACAGCCTCATTACTTTATAACTAACTCATTAATATCATCCAAGTTTCATCCCGCATCGCAATCCTCTTCATTGATCTGAATAACATAACTCCACACGTAACAGCCTCATTACTTTATAACTGACTCATTAATCATTGATATGAATAACATAACTCCACACATAACAGCCTCATTACTTTATAACTAACTCATTAATATCATCCAAGTTTCATCCCGCATCGCAATCCTCTTCATTGATCTGAATAACATAACTCCACACGTAACAGCCTCATTACTTTATAACTGACTCATTAATCATTGATATGAATAACATAACTCCACACATAACAGCCTCATTACTTTATAACTAACTCATTAATATCATCCAAGTTTCATCCCGCATCGTAACGCACACTCCCTTGTATCGCAATTGTAACGCCCTCCTTGTATGCATCCAAGAGAGTCGTTTGCTAAGCGGAATTAGAGTCGTTAACGTCACATGAGCTAACAAAATTCACATCCTATATTCAAATCCGAGACACGTTTCTACAATTCTTATCACTTCTGTTTGGACGATAAAAAATATTTCAAGTGAATTAGAAAGAGCACGTTTGGGGCTTCGCGTGCATATAAAATAATAGTAAATCCGAGTTCGTTTGCTCATAAAAACACCACCCGTAAAGTGCACTGTAAAAATTTCAGCACATAAGCCTTTCAAAAAATTCCTTTCACAAACGTTTTCCAAGATAGCCGCTGTTCATAAAAGTTCAAGATAAAATGGAGATGATAGGGTGTACAGTCATCCAAGAGTACCAAAACATTAGTCATTACAGTCATCCAAACAATCAAAACAGCAACAGTGATAATCCATGCAACAGCAAGCAACAGCAAAACATCACTCCTTCAAATGCTTTTACGTCCTCCTGCCATTTTGGAAAAATAGCAGCCCCGAAGGGGTGAGAATAATCCCAGTAGTGTGGCAACAAAACCAGTAATATAACAGTATTAACTAGGCACAAAATCATAAACAGTCACTTCAACATATCCTAGTTCCTTTTCCTTTTTCCTTTTCATCATATTCATATATTGCGTATATAACGCCTTTCCTTTGCGCTTTTAGCACCGTCGTGCGCGCACTTCACAGTGGAATCAAATATACCCTTGGCACCTGAGCTCCATGTGGATTCCAACTGTGGGCCTATGCGGACTGATGCCAAGTGTCCCATACCCCGGTACCTTGGGGATGCCTATATGATGCTTGCTCAAACACATGGTCCTGTACATAACTATTCTAAAACAAGGCCTATATGATCTTGATACATGCATGTCATGCTATGCTTTCACACACAAAGCGTAAAAATGCGGTATGATGTAAGATGCATGCTTATATACCTTTCATATAGCCATCACGGCACATATACTTTTCATATGCGTTATGCTGCCACACAACGTCTTTACCTCATAATCATATAGCCATCACGGCACATTTTTGGCAGTTTCCTTTCATCATAATGGAACATAATATTTTTACGGCATATGGAGCATCATGTCACAATTTTATACCAGTAGTCAATAGTCACATTAGGCAATATCGCCTGACACTTACCTTTGCGTGCCTTAAATAATACCAAACAGCAGCGAAGTATCTCACTTCTTAAGCGCACCTAAATCAATTACAACCAATCATTTACAGAGGCTATTTACAGCAGAAACAGTGAGCATACAGCAGTGTTTTTACAGCAGAAAAACAGTGACGTTTGTGCTTAAAACAGTGAGCAGAAACAGTGAGTTGTTCTTTAAAACAGTGAGCAGGAAACAGTGGTATTTTCCTTAAAAACAGTGGACAGAAACAGTGACGTTTTACAGCAGGAAAACAGTGAACATATAGCAGAAACAGTGACTATTTTAAAACAGAAATAGTGGCACTTTGGACCTCAAAACAGTGGCATAAACGGTGGCATTTGAACATCAAAACAGTGGCATAAGTAGTGATTTGTGAACATTAAAACAGTGGCATGAATGGTACATTTGAACATTCAAAACAGTGGCATAAATCATGGTTTTTGGACATTGAAACAGTGGCATAAATAGTGGAGTTTGATCATCAATAGGGTGGTTTCTTTATGCAGAAACAGTGGCTCCTTAGGTACTAAAACAGTGAGTGTTTTTTGGTGCAAAACAGTGAGTGTTTTATGCAGAAACAGTGGCACATTATGGACTAAAACAGTGGCATTTGTGTGCAGAAACAGTGGCATATAATGGACTAAAACAGTGGCATTTGTGTGCAGAAACAGTGGCATATAATGAACTAAAACAGTGGCATTTTATGGGCTAAAACAGTGGCATATATGTGCAGAAACAGTGGCATATAATGAACTAAAACAGTGGCATTTTATGGGCTAAAACAGTGGCATATATGTGCAGAAACAGTGGCATATAATGAACTAAAACAGTGGCATTTTATGGGCTAAAACAGTGGCATATATGTGCAGAAACAGTGGCATATAATGAACTAAAACAGTGGCATTTTATGGGCTAAAACAGTGGCATATATGTTAAGCATGACCATGAGACTTTTATGCATACAAATCATCATGAAATAGCTCCACCATTCTACTTTTACCATGCTCATTCTTGAGTCCAAAACCACACATAAACAAGGAGGCATTCAAGCACACACACATGGTTACACAATGAAAGTGTTCTAAGTTCAAGGCCTACCTCTTGTAGCACACACTTCTTGATCAAGAATCACACACCACCTTCTAGCTTTACTACACAACAAGTCCACACTTCCTAGGAGAAGATCTATGCGCAATCAAGGATGAGGAGGAGCAACTTGGACAGCTACCAAAAGGTGAGGAATCAAGACTGAACAGTGAGGTGAAAGTGAGGAGGAAAACTTACACTTGCTTGGTGTTCTTGAGTCACGGTTTTGAGAGGTGAGGGAAGGTAAGTTAGCAAAGTCTTCTTGCTCCAAGAGGGCTGTATGTTCGGCTAGGAGAGGGAGGAAATGAGGAAGGAATTTGGCTGCACTTGTGCAAGGTGAAGGAGGCCTCTTGTGCGCACAATTAAAGGGAGAGGAGGGGAGGTTGCAATGATGGTCATTATGGTAAAAAATCTGGTTTCTTGAAGAGGTGGGACTGCATACTTGGGCTGAACAAGCAAAGGGTTTGCTTCTAAGTTACTCTATGCACATGCAAGGGGGTGAGGGGAGATATGTTCAGATTTGAAAGCTGTCCTAAGTCAGAAAATTTCTGCACAAACAACCAAGTCTTGCGCATAAAATGATGAAGATGCAGCCCCAAGATCCTACTTATGATGCATGTGGAAGCAAGGGCAGATTTGGCTCATGATGGGCTGCCAAAAGCATGCAAAAATCTGCACATTGCAGCCTCATGATGGAAGGTGTAAGGTGGTTCACTTGGTCAACACTCAAGACAGATTTGTGTCATAAAAAAAATCTGATCCAAGACTCCCCCCCCATGTGCGCCAAAATGAAGGAAAATGCAGCCTAAAATCATGCTAAATGGTACATGTGTCTTCCATGCAATGAAGTTGAGATCAAGTGATGCACAAGCCAAGTGAGGTGGCGGTCAAACAAGAGGAAAAATTGACAGATTTTTCTAAGTATTTTCTACCCCTTGTGCGCATGAATGAGAAGGAAAATACATCAAGCCATGTGAAGGTGCCTTGGTGCACAAACAACCTTGTTGGACAAGGCTTAGGGAATTAGGTGTGGGTTTAACCTTGGGCTGAACTTGATGGGTCCAATAAGACAAGCCTAAAGGTGGCAAGTCCATACACACTAGCCCACTTCCAAAGTCCACTAAATACTAAAGCCTTCTAACACACACTCACATTACTCATATGATTAAATTCACATGCCTACATATGTATACTCCTATGATTTAATTTAATTAATTACCTTAGTCTTATCCAAGGATAAAGGTCAAACAATTCGCAAGCCATCAAACCTACACCATCAATCTGAAATCTACACATACATCTATAACATATAGTACTTATGTATTTTACTAATTATGCGGGATGTTACACTCTCCCCACCAAAAAGGAATTTTGTCCGCAAAATAAACTTACTTAAGAGCTAAACAGTTCTGGATAGCGTTTCTGAATATCGTCCTCGCGCTCCCAAGTGGCTTCAGCTGCCGATCTGTTGTTCCATAATACTTTCACCAACGGAATCTCTTTAGAACGGAGTCGCTTGACGGATCTTTCAAGAATTTGGAATGGTTGCACTTGATACGTCAGATTTTCCTTTAGTTCTACTTCTTCCGGCTGTAATACGTGAGATGGATCAGAGAGATACCTCCGTAGCTGTGACACATGAAATACATTGTGAATTCCTGACAGATTGGGTGGTAAAGCCAACCGGTATGCAGACTCTCCAATCCGGTCCATAATCAGATACGGTCCTAAGTACCGTGGACTTAACTTCTTTACTCCCATTCTCCTTCCGAGTCCCGATGTAGGAGTGATTCTCAAAAATACATGGTCTCCGACTTCGAAAGATAGAGGCTTATGACGCTTGTCGTAATAACTTTTCTGTCTGGCCTGAGCCCGCTGCATATTCTCCCGAATCTTCTTTACTTGTTCGGATGTTTCTTGAATTAGATCAGGTCCTAACATACTTCGCTCACCTACTTCAGTCCAGCATAGAGGGGATCTGCATTTTCTACCATACAAAGCTTCATACGGTGCCATCTGAATACTGGAATGGTAACTGTTGTTGTAAGCAAACTCAATCAACGAAAGATAACTATCCCAGCTGCCTCCTAACTCCAAAACGCATGCTCGCAACATGTCCTCCAATGCTTGAATGGTGCGTTCCGTTTGACCATCGGTCTGTGGATGATAAGCAGTGCTCAACCGCAATTGGGTCCCTAATGCTCTTTGAAAAGATTCCCAAAACTTAGATGTAAACTTGGGATCACGATCGCTGACAATACTCGTAGGAACTCCATGCAGCTTCACAATCTCCTGCAAATAAATTCTAGCAAGCCTCTCTGTATCATATGTGGTTCTAACACGCAAGAAATGAGCTGACTTCGTTAAATGATCAACAATCACCCAGATAGAATCATATCCTTCTCGCGTCCGAGGAAGTCCAACTACAAAATCCATCGCAATACTGTCCCACTTCCATTCGGGAACCTCCAATGGTTGAAGGAGTCCAGACGGTTTCTGATGTTCGTACTTCACCTTCTGACAAGTTAAGCATCGAGATACATACTCCGCAATATCACGCTTCATACCCGGCCACCAAAACGAGGTCTTCAAATCATGGTACATCTTCGTGGATCCAGGATGAACTGCATACTTACCCTTGTGAGCCTCCTGTAAGACTTCTTGTTTCAACTCTTCATTCGGCACAACCAGCCGTCCTTGAAATCTCCAATCATCATTTTCATCCTTTACAACATCTTGGTTGCCAACCAAATCACGGACTAACTCTTCATCTTTCTGAGCCTCCTTAATTCTACTGATCAATTCATTCTCCACCTTTATATTTCCCAATCTTATGCTATTCCCTCTCTCGTCCATAGATAAGTTCAAATCTCGAAAGGCCTCAAACAATTTCAGCTCTTCCATCATCAGAGTTGCAGTGTGCAGTGTCTTCCTACTCAGGGCGTCAGCTACCACGTTTGCCTTTCCAGGGTGGTATTTAAGTTCAAAATCATAGTCCTTCAGAAATTCCATCCACCGTCGTTGCCGCATATTCAACTCCTTCTGATCGAACAAGTACTTCAAACTCTTATGATCGCTGAACACGTCAAACTGCGAACCATACAAGTGGTGCCTCCAGATTTTAAGTGCGAACACTATAGCTGCTAACTCCAAATCGTGCGTAGGATAATTTTCTTCGTGAGGCTTAAGTTGTCGAGATGCGTAAGCTACCGCCATACGATCCTGCATCAACACGCATCCAAGTCCTTTCAGCGACGCATCACAGTATACTTCGAACTTACGAGTAGGGTCCGGAATCGTGAGTACGGGAGCACTTGTCAATCTGCTCTTTAGTTCCAAGAAACATTCTTCACAAGCTTCTGTCCACTCAAAAGGCTTATCCTTCCGAGTGAGACGGGTGAGGGGTTGCACTATCTGAGAGAAATTCTGGATGAACCTTCGATAGTATCCAGCAAGACCTAAGAAACTTCTTACTTCAGTGACCGTCTTGGGTCGTTCCCAATTCATGACAGCTTCAACTTTGCTGGGGTCCACCGCGATACCTTCTGATGAAATGACATGGCCCAGAAACTGGACCTCTTTAAGCCAAAACTCGCACTTCGACCATTTCGCGTACAACTGCTTCTCCTTCAAGATTTGCAAGACAATCCTCAGATGTTCCGCATGCATCTCTTCATTAGCTGAGTAAATCAGGATGTCGTCGATAAACACAATAACAAACTGATCAAGAAAGGGGCGGAAAATGCGGTTCATGTAGTCCATGAATACCGCTAGAGCATTCGTAAGTCCGAATGGGATCACCTGATATTCGTAGTGCCCATAACGAGTCCTAAAAGCGGTTTTCGGGATATCCTCCGGTTTGACCCGGATCTGATGGTATCCCGATCGTAAATCTATCTTGGAAAAGACTCTGGCTCCTCTCAGCTGGTCCATCAAATCGTCGATTCTCGGTAGCGGATACTTATTCTTCACCGTTACTTTGTTCAGCTGACGGTAATCTACACACAGACGTAAACTTCCATCCTTCTTCTTAATCAAGATGGCTGGAGCACCCCATGGGGAGGTACTCGGTCTGATGAATTCCTTTGCCAAAAGTTCTTCTATCTGTTTCTTCAACTCTCGCAGTTCCAACGGCGCCATACGATACGGGGCAATGGAGATTGGTCCAACTCCAGGAACAAGTTCGATAGAAAATTCTATTTCCCTATGAGGAGGCAATCGAGGTATTTCATCCGGGAACACCTCCTCGAATTCTCTAACTATCGGTACATTTTGAATTTGATTGTCAACCGAGGTTTCAGCCTCGATCGACAAGAGATACCCTGCTGCTCCCTTGCGGAGCTCTTTTCTAACTTGCAATAAAGAAATGAGAGAGAAAGGTTGAAAATTACCATCTTTCGCAGGAACAACGACTTTCCCCGCTCGACAGTCCAATGTTATCCCGTTTTCCGTCAACCAGTCCATACCGATAATCACATCGAAGTTGAATACCGGCAGGACCACCAAGTTAACTGTATACGTGTTCCCTTCATACTGCAAGGTAACACCTCTGCAGATCTCTGAGGCTGTGCACGATCCTCCAGTAGGTGTGCTGATGTGTAACTCATAAGGTAACGGGGTTGGGGTGATGCCTATTCTCAAGGCAGTATGCTTTGCCATAAAAGAGCCAGACGCTCCAGAATCAAAGATAACAGAAATTGGGTGACCATTTAAAGTGACATTACCTTTGATCAGGTTGGGAAACTTCTGTGCTTCATTTGCATCCAATGTGAACACCCGTGCTTGCGTAGGCTGTTGGTCAGCGTTCTGGGGGCATTTGTAAGCAAAATGTCCTTGCTGGCCACATCTGAAACATGCATTGTTGTTCTTGCGACAAACTCCAAAGTGATTCTTTCCACATGTAGCACAAACAGCCGCGCCCTGTCGTCCAGTCGACGATTGACCCACAGTATAGTTTCTCTTAAAATTTCCAGGCCGCGCCTGTAACTGCGTACCTCTGCCTCGACCCCTACCAGGTGCCGTCCTGAAGAATCTGCCTGCTCGGTTTCCTCCGTGGAATTGTGTTGGTGGCTTGTTCAAGTTCTTGGCCTCATTAATGATTCCTTCTGCCTGACGACTCTGGTTGATGAGTTCCGGAAGTGTACGATTAGCCGTGGTCAAGATGAGTTTACGGATTTCCGGATGTAGTCCGCTTTCGAACTTCTCCACCTGCCATTCTTCATCATAAATGTTCCGGTCAAAGTTGGCGTACTCGATCAGCTGCCCAAATTTTGCAATATACTCATTAACCGTCATGTTATCCTGCCTGAGTGACAGCAGTTCAGTGTGCTTCATTCTTCTCATTGCCTTAGGAAAATACTTATCCAAAAATACTTGTATGAACACGGCCCATGTTAGTTCAACGTCCTGAGCTCTCAGCAGAGCCCTCGCACCAGTCCACCATGTTAAAGCTTCTCCCATCAGCTGGTACGACGCGTAATCAGTCTTCTGCGCTTCTGGGCATGCCATGCGTTCGAAAATATGCTCGATCATCTGCAGCCACTTCGCTGCAGCCTCGGGGTTGTCTTCACCCTCAAAGGTAGGTGGTTGGAAGTTGCGGAAGTCTTTCAACCTCCGACGGACAATTTCTTCTGCATTTTCATGCAGTGGGGGTTGGTTCTGATTCTGTTGCCTATGGTCGCGCCATTCTTGGCTCATATTCTGGATAAACGTTGCCAGTCCCCCAATGGTAGTGATAAGATCCTCTTCCGCATCGCCAGACCTTCCCCGAGTTGAACCGCGACCACCTGCCATGATTCTGCACTCAAAATATCAGGAAATGAGTTGATCAGGCTCACCGCAAGTTATTCATGGCAGCAGTCCCAAGTAGGTACTCGGGTTCAATTCGGACAAGTTAACTATGCATCCGTGTCTTACCACATAACGGTCCTAACAATCTAACTACACTAGCTAATACATACTTAAACTATAGCACATTTAGACAGTCAATCAGCAGATAAACACAATCAACAATCAATGCAATCAAACACAAGCAAATCCATGGACCAAACTGCTCTGATACCAATTAGTGTAACGCCCTCCCTTGTATGCATCCAAGAGAGTCGTTTGCTAAGCGGAATTAGAGTCGTTAACGTCACATGAGCTAACAAAATTCACATTCTAGATTCAAATCCGAGACACGTTTCTACAATTCTTATCACTTCTGTTTGGACGATAAAAAATATTTCAAGTGAATTAGAAAGAGCACGTTTGGGGCTTCGCGTGCATATAAAATAATAGTAAATCCGAGTTCGTTTGCTCATAAAAACACCACCCGTAAAGTGCACTATAAAAATTTCAGCACATAAGCCTGTCAAAAAATTCCTTTCACAAACATTTTCCAAGATAGCCGCTGTTCATAAAAGTTCAAGATAAAATGGAGATGATAGGGTGTACAGTCATCCAAGAGTACCAAAACATTAGTCATTACAGTCATCCAAACAATCAAAACAGCAACAGTGATAATCCATGCAACAGCAAGCAACAACAAAACATCACTCCTTCAAATGCTTTTACGTCCTCCTGCCATTTTGGAAAAATAGCAGCCCCGAAGGGGTGAGAATAATCCCAGTAGTGTGGCAACAAAACCAGTAATATAACGGTATTAACTAGGCACAAAATCATAAACAGTCACTTCAACATATCCTAGTTCCTTTTCCTTTTTCCTTTTCATCATATTCATATATTGCGTATATAACGCCTTTCCTTTGCGCTTTTAGCACCGTCGTGCGCGCACTTCACAGTGGAATCAAATATACCCTTGGCACCTGAGCTCCATGTGGATTCCAACTGTGGGCCTATGCGGACTGATGCCAAGTGTCCCATACCCCGGTACCTTGGGGATGCCTATATGATGCTTGCTCAAACACATGGTCCTGTACATAACTATTCTAAAACAAGGCCTATATGATCTTGATACATGCATGTCATGCTATGCTTTCACACACAAAGCGTAAAAATGCGGTATGATGTAAGATGCATGCTTATATACCTTTCATATAGCCATCACGGCACATATACTTTTCATATGCGTTATGCTGCCACACAACGTCTTTACCTCATAATCATATAGCCATCACGGCACATTTTTGGCAGTTTCCTTTCATCATAATGGAACATAATATTTTTACGGCATATGGAGCATCATGTCACAATTTTATACCAGTAGTCAATAGTCACATTAGGCAATATCGCCTGACACTTACCTTTGCGTGCCTTAAATAATACCAAACAGCAGCGAAGTATCTCACTTCTTAAGCGCACCTAAATCAATTACAACCAATCATTTACAGAGGCTATTTACAGCAGAAACAGTGAGCATACAGCAGTGTTTTTACAGCAGAAAAACAATGACGTTTGTGCTTAAAACAGTGAGCAGAAACAGTGAGTTGTTCTTTAAAACAGTGAGCAGGAAACAGTGGTATTTTCCTTAAAAACAGTGGACAGAAACAGTGACGTTTTACAGCAGGAAAACAGTGAACATATAGCAGAAACAGTGACTATTTTAAAACAGAAACAGTGGCACTTTGGACCTCAAAACAGTGGCATAAACGGTGGCATTTGAACATCAAAACAGTGGCATAAGTAGTGATTTGTGAACATTAAAACAGTGGCATGAATGGTACATTTGAACATTCAAAACAGTGGCATAAATCATGGTTTTTGGACATTGAAACAGTGGCATAAATAGTGGAGTTTGATCATCAATAGGGTGGTTTCTTTATGCAGAAACAGTGGCTCCTTAGGTACTAAAACAGTGAGTGTTTTTTGGTGCAAAACAGTGAGTGTTTTATGCAGAAACAGTGGCACATTATGGACTAAAACAGTGGCATTTGTGTGCAGAAACAGTGGCATATAATGGACTAAAACAGTGGCATTTGTGTGCAGAAACAGTGGCATATAATGAACTAAAACAGTGGCATTTTATGGGCTAAAACAGTGGCATATATGTGCAGAAACAGTGGCATATAATGAACTAAAACAGTGGCATTTTATGGGCTAAAACAGTGGCATATATGTGCAGAAACAGTGGCATATAATGAACTAAAACAGTGGCATTTTATGGGCTAAAACAGTGGCATATATGTGCAGAAACAGTGGCATATAATGAACTAAAATAGTGGCATTTTATGGGCTAAAACAGTGGCATATATGTTAAGCATGACCATGAGACTTTTATGCATACAAATCATCATGAAATAGCTCCACCATTCTACTTTTACCATGCTCATTCTTGAGTCCAAAACCACACATAAACAAGGAGGCATTCAAGCACACACACATGGTTACACAATGAAAGTGTTCTAAGTTCAAGGCCTACCTCTTGTAGCACACACTTCTTGATCAAGAATCACACACCACCTTCTAGCTTTACTACACAACAAGTCCACACTTCCTAGGAGAAGATCTATGCGCAATCAAGGATGAGGAGGAGCAACTTGGACAGCTACCAAAAGGTGAGGAATCAAGACTGAACAGTGAGGTGAAAGTGAGGAGGAAAACTTACACTTGCTTGGTGTTCTTGAGTCACGGTTTTGAGAGGTGAGGGAAGGTAAGTTAGCAAAGTCTTCTTGCTCCAAGAGGGCTGTATGTTCGGCTAGGAGAGGGAGGAAATGAGGAAGGAATTTGGCTGCACTTGTGCAAGGTGAAGGAGGCCTCTTGTGCGCACAATTAAAGGGAGAGGAGGGGAGGTTGCAATGATGGTCATTATGGTAAAAAATCTGGTTTCTTGAAGAGGTGGGACTGCATACTTGGGCTGAACAAGCAAAGGGTTTGCTTCTAAGTTACTCTATGCACATGCAAGGGGGTGAGGGGAGATATGTTCAGATTTGAAAGCTGTCCTAAGTCAGAAAATTTCTGCACAAACAACCAAGTCTTGCGCATAAAATGATGAAGATGCAGCCCCAAGATCCTACTTATGATGCATGTGGAAGCAAGGGCAGATTTGGCTCATGATGGGCTGCCAAAAGCATGCAAAAATCTGCACATTGCAGCCTCATGATGGAAGGTGTAAGGTGGTTCACTTGGTCAACACTCAAGACAGATTTGTGTCATAAAAAAAATCTGATCCAAGACTCCCCCCCATGTGCGCCAAAATGAAGGAAAATGCAGCCTAAAATCATGCTAAATGGTACATGTGTCTTCCATGCAATGAAGTTGAGATCAAGTGATGCACAAGCCAAGTGAGGTGGCGGTCAAACAAGAGGAAAAATTGACAGATTTTTCTAAGTATTTTCTACCCCTTGTGCGCATGAATGAGAAGGAAAATACATCAAGCCATGTGAAGGTGCCTTGGTGCACAAACAACCTTGTTGGACAAGGCTTAGGGAATTAGGTGTGGGTTTAACCTTGGGCTGAACTTGATGGGTCCAATAAGACAAGCCTAAAGGTGGCAAGTCCATACACACTAGCCCACTTCCAAAGTCCACTAAATACTAAAGCCTTCTAACACACACTCACATTACTCATATGATTAAATTCACATGCCTACATATGTATACTCCTATGATTTAATTTAATTAATTACCTTAGTCTTATCCAAGGATAAAGGTCAAACAATTCGCAAGCCATCAAACCTACACCATCAATCTGAAATCTACACATACATCTATAACATATAGTACTTATGTATTTTACTAATTATGCGGGATGTTACACTCTCCCCACCAAAAAGGAATTTTGTCCGCAAAATAAACTTACTTAAGAGCTAAACAGTTCTGGATAGCGTTTCTGAATATCGTCCTCGCGCTCCCAAGTGGCTTCAGCTGCCGATCTGTTGTTCCATAATACTTTCACCAACGGAATCTCTTTAGAACGGAGTCGCTTGACGGATCTTTCAAGAATTTGGAATGGTTGCACTTGATACGTCAGATTTTCCTTTAGTTCTACTTCTTCCGGCTGTAATACGTGAGATGGATCAGAGAGATACCTCCGTAGTTGTGACACATGAAATACATTGTGAATTCCTGACAGATTGGGTGGTAAAGCCAACCGGTACGCAGACTCTCCAATCCGGTCCATAATCAGATACGGTCCTAAGTACCGTGGACTTAACTTCTTTACTCCCATTCTCCTTCCGAGTCCCGATGTAGGAGTGATTCTCAAAAATACATGGTCTCCGACTTCGAAAGATAGAGGCTTATGACGCTTGTCGTAATAACTTTTCTGTCTGGCCTGAGCCCGCTGCATATTCTCCCGAATCTTCTTTACTTGTTCGGATGTTTCTTGAATTAGATCAGGTCCTAACATACTTCGCTCACCTACTTCAGTCCAGCATAGAGGGGATCTGCATTTTCTACCATACAAAGCTTCATACGGTGCCATCTGAATACTGGAATGGTAACTGTTGTTGTAAGCAAACTCAATCAACGAAAGATAACTATCCCAGCTGCCTCCTAACTCCAAAACGCATGCTCGCAACATGTCCTCCAATGCTTGAATGGTGCGTTCCGTTTGACCATCGGTCTGTGGATGATAAGCAGTGCTCAACCGCAATTGGGTCCCTAATGCTCTTTGAAAAGATTCCCAAAACTTAGATGTAAACTTGGGATCACGATCGCTGACAATACTCGTAGGAACTCCATGCAGCTTCACAATCTCCTGCAAATAAATTCTAGCAAGCCTCTCTGTATCATATGTGGTTCTAACACGCAAGAAATGAGCTGACTTCGTTAAATGATCAACAATCACCCAGATAGAATCATATCCTTCTCGCGTCCGAGGAAGTCCAACTACAAAATCCATCGCAATACTGTCCCACTTCCATTCGGGAACCTCCAATGGTTGAAGGAGTCCAGACGGTTTCTGATGTTCGTACTTCACCTTCTGACAAGTTAAGCATCGAGATACATACTCCGCAATATCACGCTTCATACCCGGCCACCAAAACGAGGTCTTCAAATCATGGTACATCTTCGTGGATCCAGGATGAACTGCATACTTACCCTTGTGAGCCTCCTGTAAGACTTCTTGTTTCAACTCTTCATTCGGCACAACCAGCCGTGCTTGAAATCTCCAATCATCATTTTCATCCTTTACAACATCTTGGTTGCCAACCAAATCACGGACTAACTCTTCATCTTTCTGAGCCTCCTTAATTCTACTGATCAATTCATTCTCCACCTTTATATTTCCCAATCTTATGCTATTCCCTCTCTCGTCCATAGATAAGTTCAAATCTCGAAAGGCCTCAAACAATTTCAGCTCTTCCATCATCAGAGTTGCAGTGTGCAGTGTCTTCCTACTCAGGGCGTCAGCTACCACGTTTGCCTTTCCAGGGTGGTATTTAAGTTCAAAATCATAGTCCTTCAGAAATTCCATCCACCGTCGTTGCCGCATATTCAACTCCTTCTGATCGAACAAGTACTTCAAACTCTTATGATCGCTGAACACGTCAAACTGCGAACCATACAAGTGGTGCCTCCAGATTTTAAGTGCGAACACTATAGCTGCTAACTCCAAATCGTGCGTAGGATAATTTTCTTCGTGAGGCTTAAGTTGTCGAGATGCGTAAGCTACCGCCATACGATCCTGCATCAACACGCATCCAAGTCCTTTCAGCGACGCATCACAGTATACTTCGAACTTACGAGTAGGGTCCGGAATCGTGAGTACGGGAGCACTTGTCAATCTGCTCTTTAGTTCCAAGAAACATTCTTCACAAGCTTCAGTCCACTCAAAAGGCTTATCCTTCCGAGTGAGACGGGTGAGGGGTTGCACTATCTGAGAGAAATTCTGGATGAACCTTCGATAGTATCCAGCAAGACCTAAGAAACTTCTTACTTCAGTGACCGTCTTGGGTCGTTCCCAATTCATGACAGCTTCAACTTTGCTGGGGTCCACCGCGATACCTTCTGATGAAATGACATGGCCCAGAAACTGGACCTCTTTAAGCCAAAACTCGCACTTCGACCATTTCGCGTACAACTGCTTCTCCTTCAAGATTTGCAAGACAATCCTCAGATGTTCCGCATGCATCTCTTCATTAGCTGAGTAAATCAGGATGTCGTCGATAAACACAATAACAAACTGATCAAGAAAGGGGCGGAAAATGCGGTTCATGTAGTCCATGAATACCGCTAGAGCATTCGTAAGTCCGAATGGGATCACCTGATATTCGTAGTGCCCATAACGAGTCCTAAAAGCGGTTTTCGGGATATCCTCCGGTTTGACCCGGATCTGATGGTATCCCGATCGTAAATCTATCTTGGAAAAGACTCTGGCTCCTCTCAGCTGGTCCATCAAATCGTCGATTCTCGGTAGCGGATACTTATTCTTCACCGTTACTTTGTTCAGCTGACGGTAATCTACACACAGACGTAAACTTCCATCCTTCTTCTTAATCAAGATGGCTGGAGCACCCCATGGGGAGGTACTCGGTCTGATGAATTCCTTTGCCAAAAGTTCTTCTATCTGTTTCTTCAACTCTCGCAGTTCCAACGGCGCCATACGATACGGGGCAATGGAGATTGGTCCAACTCCAGGAACAAGTTCGATAGAAAATTCTATTTCCCTATGAGGAGGCAATCGAGGTATTTCATCCGGGAACACCTCCTCGAATTCTCTAACTATCGGTACATTTTGAATTTGATTGTCAACCGAGGTTTCAGCCTCGATCGACAAGAGATACCCTGCTGCTCCCTTGCGGAGCTCTTTTCTAACTTGCAATAAAGAAATGAGAGAGAAAGGTTGAAAATTACCATCTTTCGCAGGAACAACGACTTTCCCCGCTCGACAGTCCAATGTTATCCCGTTTTCCGTCAACCAGTCCATACCGATAATCACATCGAAGTTGAATACCGGCAGGACCACCAAGTTAACTGTATACGTGTTCCCTTCATACTGCAAGGTAACACCTCTGCAGATCTCTGAGGCTGTGCACGATCCTCCAGTAGGTGTGCTGATGTGTAACTCATAAGGTAACGGGGTTGGGGTGATGCCTATTCTCAAGGCAGTATGCTTTGCCATAAAAGAGCCAGACGCTACAGAATCAAAGATAACAGAAATTGGGTGACCATTTAAAGTGACATTACCTTTGATCAGGTTGGGAAACTTCTGTGCTTCATTTGCATCCAATGTGAACACCCGTGCTTGCGTAGGCTGTTGGTCAGCGTTCTGGGGGCATTTGTAAGCAAAATGTCCTTGCTGGCCACATCTGAAACATGCATTGTTGTTCTTGCGACAAACTCCAAAGTGATTCTTTCCACATGTAGCACAAACAGCCGCGCCCTGTCGTCCAGTCGACGATTGACCCACAGTATAGTTTCTCTTAAAATTTCCAGGCCGCGCCTGTAACTGCGTACCTCTGCCTCGACCCCTACCAGGTGCCGTCCTGAAGAATCTGCCTGCTCGGTTTCCTCCGTGGAATTGTGTTGGTGGCTTGTTCAAGTTCTTGGCCTCATTAATGATTCCTTCTGCCTGACGACTCTGGTTGATGAGTTCCGGAAGTGTACGATTAGCCGTGGTCAAGATGAGTTTACGGATTTCCGGATGTAGTCCGCTTTCGAACTTCTCCACCTGCCATTCTTCATCATAAATGTTCCGGTCAAAGTTGGCGTACTCGATCAGCTGCCCAAATTTTGCAATATACTCATTAACCGTCATGTTATCCTGCCTGAGTGACAGCAGTTCAGTGTGCTTCATTCTTCTCATTGCCTTAGGAAAATACTTATCCAAAAATACTTGTATGAACACGGCCCATGTTAGTTCAACGTCCTGAGCTCTCAGCAGAGCCCTCGCACCAGTCCACCATGTTAAAGCTTCTCCCATCAGCTGGTACGACGCGTAATCAGTCTTCTGCGCTTCTGGGCATGCCATGCGTTCGAAAATATGCTCGATCATCTGCAGCCACTTCGCTGCAGCCTCGGGGTTGTCTTCACCCTCAAAGGTAGGTGGTTGGAAGTTGCGGAAGTCTTTCAACCTCCGACGGACAATTTCTTCTGCATTTTCATGCAGTGGGGGTTGGTTCTGATTCTGTTGCCTATGGTCGCGCCATTCTTGGCTCATATTCTGGATAAACGTTGCCAGTCCCCCAATGGTAGTGATAAGATCCTCTTCCGCATCGCCAGACCTTCCCCGAGTTGAACCGCGACCACCTGCCATGATTCTGCACTCAAAATATCAGGAAATGAGTTGATCAGGCTCACCGCAAGTTATTCATGGCAGCAGTCCCAAGTAGGTACTCGGGTTCAATTCGGACAAGTTAACTATGCATCCGTGTCTTACCACATAACGGTCCTAACAATCTAACTACACTAGCTAATACATACTTAAACTATAGCACATTTAGACAGTCAATCAGCAGATAAACACAATCAACAATCAATGCAATCAAACACAAGCAAATCCATGGACCAAACTGCTCTGATACCAATTAGTGTAACGCCCTCCCTTGTATGCTTCCAAGTGAGTCGTTTGCTAAGCGGAATTAGAGTCGTTAACGTCACACGAGCTAGACAAAGTATTCACATTATATTCGAATAGCAAGACCAACCAACCAAGTAGATTAATAACAAAGACATAC
>JAVKPL010003423.1:0-199828 GCA_032173675.1 Gastrolobium villosum
TATCTCAACAGTACCATATGGAAAGACTTTTTTAATCACAAAAGGTCCTGTCCATCCTGCATCTTCAACTTCCCTGGAAAAAGTTTCAATCGGGAATTGTACAACAATACCTGTTGACCAGGCTCAAACTCCTTGTGTTTAAGTTTGCTATCATGATAATTCTTAGCTTTTTCTTTATAAATTCTAGAGCTTTCAAAGGCTGAATTCCTAAACTCATCAAGCTCTAACAGTTGAAACTTTCGTTTCTCAAGAGCTGCTGTGGCATCAAAGTTTAGGAATTTAATAGCCCAAAAGGCTCTATGTTCAAGCTCCACTGGTAAATGACAAGCTTTCCCGTACACAAGCTGATAGGGAGACATTCCTATCGGAGTTTTGTATGCAGTTCGGTATGCCCACAGTGCATCATCCAGTCTTTTTGACCAGTCCTTTAGAGAAATAATGACAGTCTTCTCCAGGATTCGCTTCAATTCCCTATTGGAAACTTCCACTTGACCACTTGTCTGCGGATGATAAGGTGTAGCGACCTTATGCCTGACACCATACTTTGTTAACAGATTTTCAAACTGCTTATTGCAAAAATGAGAGCCTCCATCACTTATGATTGCTCTTGGCACTCCAAATCTGGTAAAGATATTCTTTCTTAGGAAGTTTACAACCACCTTCGCATCATTAGTAGGAAGAGCTGTTGCCTCAACCCACTTAGAAACGTAATCCACAGCTACCAGAATGTACTGGTTGGAATAGGAAGATGGAAATGGTCCCATGAAATCAATCCCCCATAAATCAAATAATTCCACCTCCATAATAGTGTTTAGAGGCATTTCATCTTTCCGGGAAATGTTCCCTGTCTTTTGGCATCTTTCGCACTTTTCCACATACTCTCTGGCATCTTTGAAAAGAGTAGGCCAGTAATACCCACTTTGCAATACCTTTTGGGCAGTTCCGTTTCCACCAAAATGACCACCATAATCAGAATTGTGACAATGCCATAAAATTTCCTTGATTTCCAATTCTGATACACATCTTCTCAAGATTCCATCAGCACATTGGAAATACAGGAATGGATCATCCCATACATACCTCCTGGCATCATGTAAGAACTTTTTCACTTGTTGCTTTGTGAGATCAGGAGGTACTTTCTTGATTACCTTAAAATTAACAAAATCAGCAAACCATGGTTCCATATGTAGTGCAAAAATTGGTTCTTCAGATAATTTCACAGATATTGCAAGGACTTGTTCATCCGGAAAATAATCGTTGATCTCTAAAGCAGGATCATCTTGTAGGGTCTTCTCTCGGATTCTGGATAAGTGATCCGCAACCTTATTTTCCATTCCTGACTTGTCTTTGATCTCTAAATCAAACTCTTGAAATAACAACATCCACCTTAACAGCCGTGGTTTTGCATTTTGTTTAGAGATCAAATACTTTATTACTGCGTGATCAGTAAAAATGATGGTCTTGGCACCAAGGAGATATGGTCTAAATTTATCAAGTGCATAGACCACAGCGAGCATCTCCTTCTCTGTTGTTGCATAGTTTACCTGTGCTTCATTCAGAACTTTGCTAGCATAGTAAATTACGTGCAACAGTTTGTTTCTTCGTTGGCCAAGAACAGCACCAATAGCTAGATCACTAGCATCGCACATCAACTCAAATGGCATACTCCAATCAGGTGAAACCAAGACAGGAGCAGTAGTGAGTTTTTCCTTTAATAAATTAAAGGCTTTAAGACACGCATCATCAAAAACGAACTCATTGTCTTTCATGAGAAGTTGACTTAGAGGCTTGGCAATTTTAGAGAAGTCTTTGATGAATCTTCTATAAAAGCCAGCATGACCAAGGAAACTCCTCACTCCATTAACATTAATTGGAGGAGGTAGTTTTTCAATGAGCATTAATTTTGCTCTATCAACTTCTATACCTTCCTTAGAAATTTTGTGTCCAAGCACAATGCCTTCTTGGACCATGAAGTGACATTTTTCCCAGTTAAGGACCAAGTTTGTCTCCTGACATCTTTTCAGTACTTTAGATAAGTTGCCTAAGCAATCATCAAAGCAAGAGCCAAATACCGAAAAGTCATCCATGAATACTTCTAAGAACTTTTCTACCATATCTGAGAAGATTGATAACATGCACCTTTGAAAAGTAGCAGGTGCATTGCACAATCCAAACGGCATTCTCCTATAGGCAAAAACGCCAAAAGGACAAGTGAATGCTGTCTTTTCTTGGTCTTCCGGAGTTACTGCAATTTGATTATAACCACTGTACCCATCAAGGAAACAATAATAAGAATGACCTGCTAACCTTTCCAGCATTTGATCCACAAAAGGGAGAGGAAAATGATCTTTCCTAGTTGCTTCATTAAGCCTTCTGTAGTCAACACACATTCTCCATCCAGTAATTGTCCTGGTAGAGATTAATTCATCTTTATCGTTCTTCACCACAGTGACACCTCCTTTCTTTGGCACAGTTTGTACAGGACTTACCCATGCAGTATCCGATATTGAATATATCATTCCAGCATCAAGAAGTTTAACTACTTCTTTTCTCACCACTTCTTTCATCATGGGGTTCAATCTCCTTTGAGGCTGCCTTACAGGTTTGATATCATTCTCCATGAGAATTTTATGCGTACAGAAAGAAGGGCTTATACCCTTAAGATCAGCCATGGACCATCCTAAAGCAGTCTTATGCTTTAAAAGAATTTCTTTCAGTTTCTTCTCATCATTAGCAGATAACCTGTTATTTATGATCACTGGATATGTTTCATTGTCACCCAGGAACATATACTTTAGGGCTGGAGGTAACTCCTTAAGATCAACTTTAGGAGCACCTATTTCCTTATCAGAAGTCTTCTGTTCAAGCAACTCATTAGCAACTTTAATGTCTTCCTCAAAAGGGATATGATCTCTTTCTTGCAATTCAACAGTAAATTCTTGCAAGGGAGTTTCATCTTCATGCATCACTTCTTCTAAGACATTAATTTCAAAACAATCACTATCATCATATGGTCTTTTTATTGCATCAAAGACATTGACAGTGATTGTGTCTTCATTCATCCTTAGCACCAGCTTTCCTTGTTCTACATCAATCATTGCACGGGCTGTGGCCAGGAAAGGTCTACCCAATATGAGAGGCATTTCATTCTCAACCTCCATATCAAGCACAATAAAATCAGCCGAAAGATGAACTTGTCAATTTTTACAAGAACATCTTCGACTATTCCACTTGGTTTCCTCAAGGATCTATCAGCCAGCTGAAGAGAAACCAGAGTAGGCTTCAATTCAGTGATCCCTAAGGCTTTACAAACAGATAAGGGCATCAGATTAATACTTGCCCCTAAATCACACAAAGCTTTGCCAATCTTTGTGTCTCCTATTTCAATTTCAATATTAAAGCTTCCAGGATCACGAAGTTTGGGAGGAAACTTCCTAGTGATAATAGCACTGCACTTCTCATTAAGTGCAACTGTTTGGCATTCCTGTAGCTTTTGCTTCCTGGAAAGGAGATCTTTCATGAATTTGGCATAGTTTGGCATATTAGCCAATGCTTCAGCGAACGGAATGTTCACATGCAATTTCTTGAAAAGATCAAGAAATCTGTCATAACTCTTGGCTTTTAATTCTGGCTTCAACCTTCCAGGATAAGGTGCCATTTTCATCAGATACTCTTCACTGAGTTCAAATTTTTCTTTTGGAAGAGTAGCTGTCTCCTTCTCATCATCAGTTGGTTCCAATACTTCAGGAGATTTTTCTTTTTCTTTTTCAGGTTTCTCCTCTTGTTCGATCTTCTTTTCCTTCTCAATAGGTTTTGGTGGTGATGATACCACTTTCCCACTTCTAGTTGTAACTGCCAGACAATCTTCCTTGGGGTTAGTAGTAGTGTTACCAGGAAAGGTACCTGGAGCTCTATCAGATAATTGTTGGGCTAGTTGACCAATCTGATATTCCAGGTTCTTGATTGAAGCTTTTGTATTTCTGGAATCAGCTCTGCTCTCCTCAATGAAAGCATTGGTACTTCTTTGATTAGCCTTACTTTCCTCCATGAAAGCGTTAGTACTTTGTGCTAATGTTCCTACTAAACGCTCCAGGTCGGAAGGCTCTCTTTTTGGAATAGGTGGTGGTTTTAGATAGTTGTCAGATGTCATATCTAAACCAGTACCTTGATAACTCTTCCTTTGGTAACTATTACCACCAGCAGAATTATTTTGATTTCTTGAGAAATTTTGCTGATTAGGGCGCTGATCATACCAAATACCATTTACCTGTAATTGTTGAGTAGAATCTGAAGACATCAATGTAGGACAAGCATTGGTGTCATGATCTTCATGACAATATTCACAGTCAAGAACAACTGCACTTGCTTGAACTTTAGAAAGCTGCATCCTTTCAAACTTTGCATGCAGATTGGACATTTGTTGTGATAACAACTTTTGTTCTGCCAGCATTGCACTATTATCATTGATTGGCACTGCTTCCCTTCTTCCTGTCCTTGTAGATGTTTCATTCTCATTTTTAGCTAACTTGTCAATCAGATGATATGACTCTGAAGCTAGCTTATCACCCAAAGAACCGCCTGCTGCAGTATTAATAACCAGTTTCGTCTCTGGTAGACAACCATTGAAAAAGATTCTCACTTGGTCCCCTTGAAATAGGTTATAATGAGGAACCTTTCTCATGAGGGCCTTGAATCTATTCCAAGAAGCGCAGATGGTCTCTCCAAATTGTTGTTTGAATGAGGTGATATCATTCACCATGTTGTTGTATTTCTCCATGGGGAAGAACTCTGCAAAGAATTTTTCGGACAAATTGTCCCAAGAAATGATGCTATCCGCAGGTTGTCTTTCCATCCAATCAAGAGCTTTTCCCTTAACAGAAAAAGGGAAAAGTCTTAATCGTATTGCATCATCAGAAACATGTGGAGGCTTTGTAGAGTCACAGATTCGTAAAAATCTGTCAATGAATCTGTGAGGATCTTCATTGTCCTCTCCTCCATACTTTTCTCTTTCGGCCAACTGAATGATGTTGGATTTGAGCTCCCATTGATTGTTCCCAAGTTCTGGTGGAACAATTCCAGCATTGGGCCTGTTAAAGATAGGCGTGAGGATGGTGTTCATCCTAGGATCAGCATTCTGATTAAGGGCAGCCATCTCTAGGGTTTCAGCTACTGGAATGGGAATTGTCTGTGCCCTTTTTCTTTCCTTCTCTCTTTGAGCAATTCGTTCGCTTCTCCTTAGAAAAGCACTGCTTTGCATACAACTTTAGAGAAAAGATTAGTAGCACAGATTCAAAACAAAAATAAAATAAAATAAAATAAAAACAATTTAATCTTTAAAATCAAGATTAATTGATTTAAGAAAAACACTCCCCGGCAACGGCGCCAAAAACTTGACGTGAATCGGCAAGTGTACCGAATCGCGCAAGTAATACAGTGATAAATCAAAGTTCGTATCCACAGAGAGTGTGTTTAAATCAATTAAAACTCTTCCTTTTAAGATTAAATATTTCAAAAGGTTTTTGACACGAATGTCAGGATTGTGTGGGAATTTGATTTGTAAATTTAAAAGACTTGTTTTTGGTTCTTTTTGAAAAAGAAATGAAATAAGGGTTTAAATATATGAGAAAAGCGCTGTAGTAGGGAACACTCACCAATGATCCCCACCTTTTACTCTAGATTAAGTTAAGTATTAATATATAAATCGTGAACTTAGATAATTATCAGATAAAGGTATCAATAGTTAATTCTCAATCCCTTGAGGAATTAACCCTTTAATCTCATATAGAACCCTAATTCCTTGAGGTGCCCTATATGAGATCAAGCATAAAGATCGATAATTGAAACATCTACAATATGAATCATGTCTATGTCTAGATCATGTTCATACCGTCGTTCTATCCCCTTTCCGGATTAAGGACCTCAGATCCCTCTTGTTGGCCCTAATCCTCAGATTTATTATTACTTACTAGATTGATCGGATCTAATAATAACAATAACAATACGATCAGAATAGAACGAAATTCAAAAGATAAATATATTCATAAAAACTCAATCCATTGTATCAGGGGTTCACAAGGGTTCGTGACCCTAACTACAGCAAAGAGGTTCTAGCCAACCATTATCATGGCTAGAATCCAAAATTCAATTGAAAAACAAAAACTAAAAGAACTACAGAAAGGTAGAAGAAGAGATCTCTCTCCAGAGCTTCCGCCTCCGAATGACCTCAGTTGTTCAGAATATCAGATGTCTTCTAGGGTTGCCTTATGCCCTTTTTATAACCTGAAAATCCTCCTTTTCTCGCAACTGACAGCTGTCCATCTCAATCCCACGCTTGGAGCGCAGGATCCACGCTCCAAGCGTGGAGCTTCTGCCTTTTTTTGTTTTCTCCACGCTTCAAGCGTGGAGTTCCACGCTTGAAGCGTGGACTCACTGTTCTGAAGTCTTTTCCCACGCTTCAAGCGTGGGTTCCTACGCTTGGAGCGTGGGGCTTCTGTCTGATTCTTCTTCTTACTCCTTTATTTGTTATTTTCCTCCTGTAAACATGAAGAATTTGAGTGAGAGAGTGTCTGACAATTCTTATTCAATAATTTCACCACATATACACTTTTATACACAGTTTTAGATATGATTTCCTGCTGTTTTTGATCTATAAAAGTATATATGCTGGGAGCATATCAGGTACAACCTACCCGGGTAAACCAGTACGAGTTACCCGGGTAGATCAGTTGCTTTTGCAACCTCAGCAGCTTTTTCACCCTTTTTTTGATAGATTTGGAGGTCCATGTGTACTACCATAACCTCACATGACTCAACCTGGGGGTAATGACATACGGTGAACGTTCGTAACATCGTTTAATACAATAACCAAATGGCACACATAATAGTGTCAAACGTACACAAATGCAACAAAAAAGATAAATTACACAACAAGGTTTACGAAATCCTCAACATAACACAACATAAATGCATAGTCATTACAAAACGTGTCATCATGCTTGTCTTAGCCTCGATGGACATGTACGAATGTTATGTCCAACTTGCTTGCAATGCTTACATCGGCTCTGACTGCCCGAAGGTTGAGACTCAACCCAATCCATCTCATTCTGAATCCTTGAAGACTTTGGTCTTCCCTTTGCGCGTATAAACCTTGCATCTGGAATCACGGTAGGCCCAACAACGGATGGAATCAACAGTTCATTGCCAATAGGATACCAGTGTGCAGCATATACTTTAGCAATGGTTGGAATTTCGAAAACAGGATCCACATAATCATAATGATTCAACCGAGCTGCTTTGCAAACCGCTAATACATGGCTGCAGGGATACCTCCGTGCTGTAAACCTACCACACTGACATTTACGATTGATTAAGTCCACTCTCATGGTGTCACCTACCTCGTGTGTAGATTGATTGTATGCATCCTCAACCTCAAACAGTAACAGCTCACTATCATATATCCTCACACGATAAGTGCCGGCCAATTCATCATTTTTTTGCAAAGCTGCCTCAACCTTCTTTGAAATTATCCAACCTTGTGAGATATCTTTTTCAATCGCTTCACGTCTCTTGACGAAATACTCAACGAGTCTACTGAATGTCATCTTGACCAATGCAGTTATCGGCAGATTACGTGCTCCACGAAGCACCTTATTCACACACTCAGATAGGTTGGTTGTCATATGACCAAACCTACGTCCTGCCTCATCATAGGACCTGCACCATTGCTCTTTTGGTATCGCATCCAACCATGGCGCAACGTCTGGATTGTTGTCGATGAATTCCTTATATCTGAGATCAAAATTAATCTTTGAACATGTGTATCCTGCAAAATCATTAATCACATATACAATTAGTGAGTTACGATGACAAAGTAAACATAAGTTATGAGTTATAGGATACAGTACCTAATTTCATCAACATTTTCTTCAATTCCACATTCCTAAACCTGGTATTGAAGTTGCTTCCAATGTGACGTAGACAAAAAACATGATAAGCATGTGGAGGCTGCCAACCAGCGTGATCTTTGACCGCCCTTATGATGCTTCGATGACGATCGGATATTAGACAAATACCATTCCTATTTGTGACATGAAAACGTAAAAGGCTCAGAAACCAAGACCAATCTTCCAACTTCTCACCTGGAGGAACAACAGCAAAAGCAATAGGGAGCAGATGTCCATCTCCATCCTGTGATGTTGCAATCAAGAGTGTTCCTCTGTACTTCCCATATAGATGAGTGCCATCAATTTGAATTATAGGCTTGCAGTATTTGAATGCTTCAATGCATTGGTGAAATGTCCAAAAAACCCTATAAAATATAGCCCTGTCTGTATAAACCCGACGTTCGTCAAAACAAGGATTTGTGTCAAGCTTGAACACAGAACCTACATTGACCTGCGTCATATACGTCAGTCAATTGGGCAAGAATCCATAAGATTTCTCCCAGTCACCAAACAACTTAACAATGGCCTTCATTTTTGCCTTCCAAGCCTTCCTGTACGTTATGTTGTAGCCATATATTCCTTGTATCCTCTCTTGTATCAGAACTGGTTTTGTAGCTGGATCTTCCTTTAACATATCTGCATATAAAAAAAAAACAAAACTTTACCATATTCTCAATAAGACGCTTCGTTAAGTACACGGTAGAATAAATACGTACTCATAATAGCCGCACAAATAACATCTGAGTCCAACTGTCTATGATCCTGTGATAGGCCCTGATTCAAACATGTGTGATCTTGACCCCATTTACGGACCACCCAATTAGCTCCCTTCTTGGGCTTGATTGCCCTCATATACCACGGACAACCATCAACATGGTTTCTACATTTCATAACAAATCTTGACTCGTCACTTTTTTCAACTATGGCTGTCCTGCGCCCCTTCATACAATGTATCTTCACAGCATGTTGCATTTCAGGTTTGGAGCCAAACTCTTGATGCACAAATAACGGATCGCCTAACTTCCAACCTCCTTGCAAGTCATCATCCCCATACAGGATCTCCAACTCGTCATTTGGGTGCGCCCAATTAATGAATGAATAATGTTGGCTTTCATTCCAAAATGGCTCTACCGCAGTCCCTGCATCTAAAGTTTCATCATTATTGTCTGAATCAATAGCACCGAAAATGTTTCATTTTTTAAAGAAAATGACTAAATTAATAACGTACCACTAGTGACATGGTCAACATGAAGTGAACTACTGACAGGGTCAACATGAAGTGATGAACTAACAGGGTCAACATGAAGTGGTGACATGGCTGGGGTACCCAGCCTTACAGCGCTTGTGTCAGCGTCAAAATTTTCGTCCATGTCAGTGTCTGACGAATCACCTTGTGGAATAGCACTTTCAGATTCTCCCTCATCTTCGCTGTCCACATAATCCTCATCTTCATCCTCTTCATCCTCATCCAATACCTGAGCAGGTGCAGAAGATCGTACAATTGTATCTTCTTCACCAACACAGTGCACAGTAGTTGTATGCACCGGTAATGATGAAGACTGACCAGCATCAACTTCCACATATATCTCAATCATTTTTAATACTTTCCACCCAACATACGCATCTGTGATGAACTCCACATCTTCATCATCATTGATATCATTACCAATGTAATATATTGTGTCCTTATCCACTACGGTCTCTAACCTGGCTATCATGCGGTGGATGGAATTGATGCCTTCTGACCCCATTTTTTGGAGAATTCTCTCCTTCAATTCATTGCATGTAGTGCCCACTTTGATTTTCATCGTTTTTGTTTTTCCTTCAAATCGGACTCCGTACGGCCCTTCAAAATGCCTCCCATTGTAGTAAATAACTATAGGAACCATGTTAGGACTTGAACTCATCTTTCACACAAAAATTTGTGTCAAGGATTTGGGTTTTGATATTGGTTTGGATTTTTTAACACAAAATGGGAATGTGGAGGTGTAATGCCAATGTCCTACCAAGACTAAGCTATTAGAGATGATGATCTGAAATATATGTGTGATGTGAAGGGAGAGAGTGAGAGAGGAAGAGAGATTTAGGGGAAAAAAAAGATAAAACTCACAAAAAATGGCCGAAACCCTGGATATTGGGGTTTCTGGCCGCAATCTACCCGGGTACCCCCTTGCCTACCCGGGTAAATAATTCAAGAAATCTGCAGAACGAAGAACAATACCCGGGTACGAAGGGGGGTACCCGGGTAGATTGCGTTTTTTTAAAAAATACCCGGGTACGAAGGGGGTACCCGGGTACATTGATTGGTCAACGGTCAAACAGGGGTAGATTGGTGTTATGTTTTTCTGGAGGGTTAAATTTTTGTAATAGTCTACAAGCGAGGGCAATTCGGTAAATAATTACTAATAAAGGGCTACAGTGGTCAAAAAGCCAAAAGAGTATACACAAAATTTATGGGCAAAACCTATTCCCTATTTAGTTTAGTAAACACTTCTCGATGAGTGTTTTCTTTCTTATGTTGTAATTTAATTAGTAGCAGGTTTCATAATTATTTTAAAAAAAGAGTTGCACTCAAATTAAAAAAGATCATAATATGAGAAAATACTTCTTATGTAATATGAAAATACTTTTTTTCTTAATTTAAACGTGATTTAAGTATAAAATGCTCTAATTATTATTCAATTAACAATTTATTTACAATTCAAATTTTAAAACTTATATCATTATAGTTTGACCCCGTTTGAAGCGTGTGCAGCATATTTACTACCTCGGTCAATAGGGATTTGGATTTTTTTCATTTTACGAGCAGTAGTGGAGCTAGGGCTAAACATCAATTTCTTAAGAAAAAAAAAAGTCAATAAAAAACTACGGAGGAAACTGCTATTTTTATAGTTCTATAAATAAAAAGTCAGTTATTTTTGAAAATCTAAGGTACTTGTTGATTTCAACGTGGCTTTGTCATTGTTTATGAGAAAAATATATACCTATATAAATAATTATAATATAATCAAATTTATTTGTGTAAAATTTATTAAAAGTATTTTATATATATATATATATATATATATATATATATATTGGTAAGCAAAGTATTTTATATTTACTCTTGCTTATCAGTTATTACTTAGAGCAGTTATTCTCCTTGGAGCAGCGTCATGACCAATCTACTAACATGGTTGTTGGGCCTGGGACCAAACTAGGAGCAGGAAACAGACTATGACTCTTTGGCCACTTGGTGTTTTTTGAGATTTTAATTTATTAATTTGATATTTAATTCACTGTATTTATTAATTGGGGTCATTTAGTGACATGAGGGGACCCAACATCATTGAGTACTGCTACCATCCCCCGGCATCACTGAAACTCTTTTATTTTTTTTATTTTTTTTTATTTTTCTTCAATTGAGTGATGTCTCCCTCTCCTGGGGCACTTGTGCCAAGTGGCACAATCTCATTAGTCCGGATACCGTAAAATTTTGGAAAACCATAACTTTTAACTCGAGTTTTCAAATTAGATATTTTTTTTAGAATAAAACATATCAAATGAGATGTCATTGCTAGATCTCAAAAAGTTATATAAAATAAAAAAAAAATCATCTGATTTGGATACCGGAGTCAAAATTTATGGCTTTATGAAGTTTTATAATAACGGGACTAACGAGATTGTATCACTTGGCACAATCCTGTGAGTGCTCGAGGGGGGGCGTCACTCAATTAAAAAATAAAATAAAAGAGTTTCAGTGACGCTGGGGGATGGTAGTGGCACTCAGTGACGTCGGGGGATGGTAATGGCACTCAGTGACGCTTGGTGCCCCTCGTGTTACTAAATGACGCCATTAATAAATACCTTGAACCAAATACCAAATTGATAAATTAAAGGGATAAAAAATCCAAATGGGTCAAACAGACCATAGCTAAGGAATTTTTTAATATGGTTTTGACTATAATGATCTTTTCATTAAGAAATTGATATCTGGACTAAACTTATTTTTCCATCCTCCCTCCTTAACATTTTCTCTTTTTCTCTCATATCCGCCCATCAATTTTTTTTTTACTCAGGGACACATTTATTATAGCTTTTGCAAGCAAGAGGTTAATTAAAGGCAACTTAGCTTAGTTAAAGTCAGAAGTTTTCACCAAAAAAAAAAAAAAAAAAAATCCTAAAAAGAACAATAGTTATGTTGAGAGTTATGGAATTTCTTGGAAAAATCAACATATTTCCTTGGAAAGGTTCTTTATGGGTTGAAGTTAGATCAAACCATGATACTTTATAATTTTTTGCCTTGTGGTAAAGGTGTTAGGAGGTACATATTATCATCAAATATTGTTAGGTCTGAAAGGAAGAAAGAAAGAAGGAAGCAGTGTCATGACGAAAGAAAGGTGGAAAAAGAAAGAAAAAGAGAAGAACTTGCTTCTAGTTTGTTTGACGAATTCCATTGTAATACTTTGTCAGAATGTTCTCAAAATTTAGGAGAGTGTTCTTGGTGTCTATTATCTCATATTCAATGATGTATTTGTGATTTGGAAGTCACTAGAGTAGCATATTGGTTTCTTCCTCTTGGAGCGTTATTGATGATTTTTCTCCTTACTTTTTCTCTTGTTTTCCAGTTATTAGATGATGCTATTTGATTCCCCTATTATTATAAAGAGAGAAAATATTATGTATATGTACCCATTATTATTAATTGGTTTTAGTGGAAGCTTTAAGTGGACTCCCATAAAGGACCTGAGGCTTTTTTTTCCACTTTGGATTTTTTCCAAATTAAAATGCTCGTGGGCCAATTGTGTTGTTATTGTTCTTAATATCATTTTGAATTGTTTACTTAAATTTTACTTAATCACTTTGTTTGGCCCCAACAAATACAACACTTTTTTTTTTTGGCGAATGAACAAATACAACACTTTACCTATGCGCAAAGAATAAAATATTAGTAATTATAATTAAATGAAAAAAAATTATATAGATACAATCATGTATTGTTTGAATATGATTTTAAATTCCTCAAATATGTGGTTAGGTTTTGATTTTGAAATTATGTGTACTAAAAAAGAAATAGGAAGATTTCTTATTTTGAGTCTCTGACCTTATCTTGAAATTATAATTTTTTATTTACTAAGTAAAGAAATATTCAAAAAAAAAAAAAAAAAAAAACAAATATATATACTACGAAGACTGATTTTCAATTGCAAAACCGAAGTCCAATTCTTAGTTCTGATTACCGAATCATTTATGTTGGAACTCTATGTTTATAGCATGTAATTGAGAGTTGATATCAATGTTATTAAACCTGATTCCGTCACTGATTTAACCGTTTAAATTGGATTTTTATATAACTATATATATAATAATAGGTGCCATTTAATATCAAAATTGTTGTAGCCTTGTGGCAAGTGTTGCTGACAACTTTCAACACTGATCTGCTACATGGTTCCGTTTCGATTGGATCGATTTTGGTCTCGTCTGGATTTAATAATAATAGTGAATATTCTCACATGTTATTTAACATCACAATATTTTAAATAATAATGGATAAGTTAATGGTAATTATTTTATTACTTTTTATCTCAATTTTTTTTCACCGCCATTGTAACCACTATTGATCTCTATATATCATTACCACCACCACCACCACTATGTCGTTATTGATTTATATATCATGTTAAATAACATACGTACATTTCCATGTGAATAGTCTTAAAAATAAAATAAAATTGGACTTAAAGAAAGATATAAAAAACATGAGTAAAAAGGGAAAAAAAATCTTTTTTTAATAAAAAAAAAACCACCGAATTTGATGATATCGGTTCATTGAAAATTTTCTCCATTTCCTGGTCTCAGTGCGGCGCGGACTTTCGTTACTTTCCAGTGTTCTGTGCATTAGTGTGCGTCTGCGACCAGGATCATGATTATACCTTTATGCAACTACGTAGGAAATTGAACCCATGAATATTGTTTGTTCCGTAATAAATTACTATCTTTTATTTGATTATTAATTATTAGGGTTTAAATTGAACCCATGATTATACCTTCACTGTTTTTCTTTCATTTGATTATTAATTATTAGGGTTTTATAAGACTTATATTATAGGAAAAGTGAATGTGTTATGTTAAGAAAGATATAAAAAACATGAGTAAAAAGGAAAAAAAAACTCCCTTTTTATGCCAAAATTTCTTTTTTTCAGTGCGGCGTGGACCCATAAAATATTGTGTTTGTAGAATTTTTTGTGATCATATTAAATATGATAAATGATAAACCCTAATTATTATTACACGGACCTGATGACCGATATGGGTAGGTAGCATAGCACTAACTATTATTGTAAAGCTGGCACTTTGTATGAAAGTGCGCTATTCCCATATAGATAGGTTATTATTATTTTTTTTCATTGAAAATTTCTCTGATCCTTCACAAAAGTGATGGGGGCATTAATGGAATAAAAATAATAATAACTGTCTGTAAGAATAATGTTACTGGTTATCATAATTAATAACTCATATTTTATATACTAATTATAAAATTATATACTGTATAAGTTTTTTTTATATACATAAGGATAATAAAAAAAATATTTTTTCAATAAATAATATGTTTAATTTCTGATATACATCCACTCAATAAATAATCTTTATAATGTTTTTTCTCCATGTAAAGGGATTATTTAATAGATATAAGTAGGGTGTTAACGAGCCGAAACGAGTTTTGGTCTTAAAATGTTAAGTTTGTGTTTAAATGTGTCAGTCTGACCAAGCCTGTTACCTACTATAAATATTATTATTGGCTTGTAGCCTGTCTTGTTTACAAAAAATAAAAGCCTGATTTAGCCTGTTTAAAAATAATAAAATAACAAAAAATTATCCAAACAGAATATACAATCAACAACACTAATAATTCCATAAATATCGTCAATTCAATGTATATCCAAATAGCATGATATAAAACAAAATCATTTAAAAAATCTGCTTAACCAATAAAATGGGATGAAATGGATTAAGGAGAAAGAGAGACTATTACAAGTAGTATAAATAATAATAATAATAATATTCTAGGCTAGCCAGAGGCTCTAAGGCTGAGATTTTAAATTGGAGCCTGAGACCTTTTTATTAAACGAGTTTTTATACAAGTTCAAGCCTGGTGCCAACCAATTTTAGACATGTAAGTTCAGGCCTTCACGAGCCGAGCCAAAAACCCCTGAAAAGCCCCTAACTCGTTTAGCATCCCTAGATATAAGAATTCTATATTATGTATATTAATTAATTGTTAATTTTTTATTCAAAATAATTTGTAATACATATACTTAGATTTATTGTGTTTACCGCTAATATTTATATTGACTAATGTATAAGTAAAATTTTTAAATAATATTTCCCATTAGCCTAATCACTTAATTGTAATATGTAATTGGAATTTTTTATAAAGGGCTCCAGATCTATGTATAAAACATATCTTTTTCCCTTCTCTTCCTTAAATTTCCTTGTAAGATCCTTAAATACTAGTTTAATGATAAATGCTCTTGCAAGATCTACTTTAAAATAGAAAGTTTAACATATGCGGAAATTCACCAACTTTTTTTTTCCCGTTAAACATTTACCTACTTTTCAAATTCAGTACATGAAGTTTCATTTGTTATACTTTTATTCTTTTGAATCTTATCTTGTACTTTTAAATTGTAGCTTATGAATTAAAGTAATATTTCAGAGAGGAGAAAAAATTGTGTTACCAGAGAGTTTATTAGAGAAAGGAGAGGTTGGTTCCACCAAATTGAGGAGGTGGCTAATAACCTCAGGTGTAAAAGCATTTGCAACGACAACAAGTGCAGTAGTCATATTTGATTAGTCCAACCACTCTTTTAAGGATTGTTCACTTAATTAGTGGTTCCAAATTTGAATTTGTGTGAATGTAGTAATTAGAATTTAATGGGGAGAATTTTGCCGCCCATATAGTTTTACTGAGTTTGAATTGAACAAACTTTTATCTCAAACAAATTGTAATTAATATTTTTTTTCATCAAATCGATCAATATCTCGTTTTAAGTTAAGAGAATGATTATATTTACAAATTCAAAATTTATAAATTCTTACAAACTACACTATGTATTAGGGGTATTAACATTTGTTCGTGATTCTTGTAAACTTTGACAGCGTAATTTCTTTTCAATCTCTTCACCCTTTCGATTCAATGTTCTTTATCAATTATTGATGGAAAGCAAGAGGACTTTATTTATGGGTAGAGAATGAGAAATGCTTTGTTGTATGCATTTTTATCTTATTTTATAGAAATAGATAATATTCCCTATTTTCCTTGCCTCTTTAATTTTTATAACTGCTCCCACATCCATCAAAATTACCTTTTAACCCTTAATATATTTTTATTAAATCACACATTATAATTTTCATAAACATGAAACATTCTAACATTTCTCCGATTTTGTTGGTCAGGAAGTTAACTAATTGGGGGAAAAAAATCTTTAATACTAGAGTATGGTGTCACTTATTAAAGTGGATAAAGAATATTCTACCTAATTGTATTTTTTACCAAAAAAGTTGCTTCATCTTATACACCCGATGGGTGCATCTCAATTGGTTCCTTGGTGCTGAGTTAGTGGGTTGGATATATGTTTGATTTCCGCTGAATGCATTCTTGGGGAGGGGGCTCAACCTTTAGCTATCACTGGCCCCCACACTCCCAATTAGTTTCATAGCCGACTCAAAGAATCGAAACTTGTGGGGATATTGGAGGGAGCCAACTCACCTCGAAGAAATAATTAGGGTCGGTTACTCCAAAAAAAAAAACATGTTATCTACATTTGTAAGTAGTATTTTGACGAACTATTAAATATTTATTGATTATTAATTATAATAGTTAACTTTTTAAGATTTATCGTGTGCTTGATCAATAAATATTTAATAGTTTGGTAAATATATTAATAAAAAAAATAAAAAATAGAAGAATCTGTCTATTTAAGTGTCAAAATGAACTAAAACCCGCATGATGACACGCAAAACCTTATATTTGGACCTATAATATTAGGATATATTTTTTGTTCTAATTCCCGAAGCTTTATAATTCAGCCGCTGGGCTAAGGCTTATCCGTGTGTCAAATTTTTTTCTTCATCAAATTTTTATTATTTAAAAATGAATAAATATATAATTTTAAATATTTATAAATATAAAATAAATTATAAACATAATATAAATTATTAAAAATAATTTAATGATATATATATATATATGTATATATATATTTTTAGGGTTTTATAATTCTCATTTAACATGAGAATTGAAATCTCGTGTTGAGATAAAAAACATGTGGGACTCATATATTAGAAAAAATTTTGTGTAGGACCCATATCAGCACGGAAATTGAAGGATGTGTAGGAAGATTTTAATTCTCATGTTAAATGACAATTATAAAATCATTTTTTATTGTAGATAACAATTTAAATGTTTGATTATTCATTATTTTTGTCAGTACATGTTCCAAAATATATTGCCATTGACATACTAATTCAACTATTTTAATTTACGCAGAAAACCTTGTCATCAATGACCTTCCTTCATGGTTGTGAGTTGTCACCAACACCATGAAATTACTGCTGTCGTTGTCCTGTGCAACTGATATCCTCCCAATCACAATCGTTGCTACACTCCTCTAATAAAATTATGAGTAAATAAAATTATAATTTAATTCTTAGTCATATATATATAGTCTTATAATTATGTCTCAATTTTTTTTATATTGAATATATATAAAATTCTTAATCAATTACAGTTATGACAAAATTGTAATATTTAAATTATCAATATAAATATTTATTTTATTAAAAAATTTATATTACGAAAAACTTATATTTTATATAGAATATTTTACGAAAAAGATAAATATTTATTAGTAAAAATAATTTTGAAATTGAATATGATAAAATAAAATTTTTTATTACCAATTTTTTTTTTTTTAAAGTTATAATTTTGGATGGCTCGTGAATTAATTCTAGCCCAAAATCTATTATTATTGTGGGTCATTTGGCCCTGCGGACTTTTTACTCTTAACCCATATAAACTAGGACTTAACGGAATGGATTAACCCATTTTATCAGCACTAATATTTATTAATGATTATAGAAGAAGACATAGATATGTCTCCTCCCATGGCCATAATTGTGTTTTTGATTTTCTAACTGGACTAGTTGAGCATATTCAAGGAGGATATCACATCAAAAAGGAATTATGTATTCTCCCTCACCGACTTACAAGAAAAAACGAATGTAATTATTCTCCATAATTGTATGGTTGAATTTACGATGAGCTGCACGTTGAAGGAGATTACGTAATTATAATTATATGATGTTTATATAGAAAATCTAAATTTTTATTTAGTTATGTATTATTTTTTACAATATTAATACAAATAAAGAAAACCATATAATATTACAGATTTAAATATAAGCAAAAAATTTTCGAACTTTATAAATAGAAACTATAGTCATCCCAATATATAAATGAATATATTGCGAGAAAAGTTATTAAAAAATACAGATAATTAACCATCTTTCAATTTTTTGAGAACATCGTAGCTTCTTTATTTATTCTTTCCATGGTGGGATAAGAAGATCGATATATATGTTGAGATATATAGTCCACAGGTTGTATGAGAACCTAATGTGGAGTTTATAAGGCTTTAAGCATTCCCACCCTTTGAGCTAGTTTTTGGGTGGTGTATCCCAAGGTTCTTTACATGGTATCAGAGCTTCGCCACCCCCACTTTCTCTTGTGGAATTTCTTAGCACAGATAGGCTGGGTCTGTTGCATTGTCCACTCTTCAAGTCCAATGGGCTCTTGTGTGAGGGGACGTGTTGAGATATATAGTCCCACAGGTTGTATGAGAACCTAATGTGGAGTTTATACGGCCTTAGGCAGTCTCACTCTTTGAGCTAGCTTTTGGGGTGATGTATCCAAGGTTCTTTACAATATAGATATGTCCATCCATGTGTAGAGCGGTAATAGCTAAAAGGATCATAGAAATAGTTATATTGCAGAAACACTTAAGTGAGAGGTATTCGGATGCATCCCATGGGTTCACGATTCCTAGAAGTAACAGGAAAAATAAATGCCAAACTAAATACATAAGAAAAGGGAATGAATCCTCTCATGTAAAAAAATTGGTCATGTAGTTATGTTATTTGATCATAATCACTTATTGATGATGAGATAAGAGAGAGAAAAATGTGTAATTTTTAAATGAGTGATTGTGATCAAATAACACGATCACATGACTACTTTTTCACATGAGAGAATCCACTCCCATAATAAATAAGATACCCTATCTTCTGCTTAAAGGATAAGGTATAAGACTATTTATCAAATCCCAAACATTCTCATTCCTATCATGATAAATAAAGGGTCAAGCCAGGTATACATTCTAAATTCCATTTTTCTTCGGTTGTTTCTGCACATATTCTATATCTTCGGCTATACAACGTCTCTTTCATAAACTCTCACAATCACAAACGTACCGATCCTATAGACAGACTAACTGGATTTTCACAAAATAAAAATAAAAATGACTAAGGTTAAAAGTTCCCAATCGATAAGAAGTAGCAAGAAGAAAGTATTGTGTGTTAACGTAACCCCTAGCAGGAGCAATTTTATTTTTCTCACTCCATATCTATAGTCTAGAGTCTAGAAAGTAAGATATAGTTATTTAAAGTATATTTGATACGAAAAATACTAGGTGATAGGCATAATACTATATATATTTTAATTTTTATGTAGTATATAACTATCAAATTGTTGAATCCCCGACAAAATTGCATTGCTAAATTATTATGTATAATCATGCATTTTGGAGTTTTGTGGCTGCAATCCGCGGTAAGTGCTAAGCAATAGCTGGTTTTTGTTAAAAATATCTGGAGACAAAATGCTTAATCAATTCAATGTGATGCTTTGACTAAAGTATTGCATTCATATGGGCTTTATGACTGTCCTACAAATGTTGGGTTTAGCCGTTATAGTCGTAGATAGACGATTTTCAGAATTTCCATCAGAAGTCTGTCCAAGAAGATGATCTGCCAGAAACGTTTTCCATGCATGCGTCGAGTTGAATGGGATGAATATAGGTAGATAATACCAAACACGTGTATCAACCGGTGAGGGGTTGTTCTAGTTTAATTAGTGGACTTGAGTTTGAGTCTTTAGGGACGTAACTATGTTAAAACTCGGTTGGGAGAGCTTTGCCGCCCTTGTGGTCCAACCCGGCTCGAATCGGATTAATCGAGTAATCGACGAACCGATTGTATTATATCCAAAAAAATATAGACACATAATTTTTTATTTTTTTTTTTCATTTATGGATGCATTCCGATTCGAGAAATTAACTATATCTCAGTGATGCTTGTCATGACGGATTCAATATTTTTTATAATATGGGGCGATTTTTATTTTTTTTTAAATTGTAAGTATTATTAAGACTAATAAAATATACTAACTATTATAAATGTCTTTAAAGGAGGGGCTAACTATTAGTACTAATAACTTATTATTATTAAAAAATATTATTTTATGCATAAAATAACCAAAAATTAAGAGATATGGAGGGGCGGCCACCAATGCTAACCCTTCGCTCGATTTGCCCCTAGATGCATATGATGTTGTGAGTCTTCTTATTATGCAGCAAGAAGTGAGTTTTTAATTGTTTTACTTTCTATTTTTTGAAAAAAAAATTCTTTTCATTTTTCATAGTTATTGTTTTGCATTTTAATAATGGTCACTTTTGGTTTTGTGGCTTTTTACCATATAACACAAAATTAGAAATATTTTACACATTTAATTCTTTTGATAAATATTTATCAATCTAATGCAAGAAGATGCATATGAGGTGTGCACGTTCAAGTCGGGCATCACACCATACACGACTTATGCAAAACCCAGCGTATGCTTACCACATGTCGCGTTTTGCAAGACGCACATAGCTAGGGTGTATGCGACTTGAATATGCATGGGATGGTGTGTGTCTTGCCGAGCACGACATATGGTAGGCGTACGCTGGTTTTTGCATAAGTCACGTATAGGTGATGTGCGACTTAAATACATAGACATCTCGTATGCGTCTTTTCACATTAGATTATATGGGTCAAAAGCATTGTTTTGTTTATCCATAATGGGTGGATCATTGTGTACAAGTGTGTTGGGACCATGACTCCTAATTTTTTTATTATTTCTCTTTAAATCTTTGTATACTACATTAGACATTTTCCTTTTAATTACTTGGAGGCAAATTAATAAAGTAAAAATAATGTAAAACCTGTATGTGTTTTATGTATAAAGTTAGTGGTAATTTGATTTAGTGAATAAAGGGCATAAGGGTAATTTGAAAAAAACATGAGAAGTTGTGAAGTTATGAAATTGCTTGATGAGGGCAATTCTAGGATAAAAAGAGAGCATTTATCTCTTAAGCAATGGCAGACCAATTTTTTTTTTTTTTCTGATGAGGGACGAAAATAAAATATCAAAGTTACAAATTTTATTAAAACTAATAGAAGAGACTAACTATTACAAGTGTTTTTGAGGGAGACTAATTATTTGCACTAATAGTATAATTTTGACAAAAATTATCATTTTATATATATAAAAATAAAAAAATCAAGATTTAGGGAAGAGATCGCCAAGGGCATAAGGGTAATTTGAAAAAAACATGAGAAGTTGTGAAGTTATGAAATTGCTTGATGAGGGCAATTCTAGGATAAAAAGAGAGCATTTATCTCTTAAGCAATGGCAGACCAAATTTTTTTTTCTGATGAGGAACGAAAATAAAATATCAAAGTTACAAATTTTATTAAAACTAATAGAAGAGACTAACTATTACAAGTGTTTTTGAGGGAGACTAACTATTTGCACTAATAGTATAATTTTGACAAAAATTATCATTTTATATATATAAAAATAAAAAAATCAAGATTTAGGGAAGAGATCGCCACTACTCGCCTCGTCCATCCCTTCAGTTTGCCCTTGCTCTTAAGTGATGTTTAGAGAAGATATCATAATTTTTTTTAAAAAAAAATATATGTTTCTTCAATCTCAGCCCATGAAAATTACATTCTCATATACATCAATTAGAAAGCATAAGAACTGAAAAGGGAGAAGACGACATAGAGGAACATTTTACATAATCAAAGATCTTTTATTCTGAATCATCATCATCAACAATCATGGTTAAAGGTTAGTGATTTGTAACATTGTTCAATTATGCGATAACATGAATTCTCATGTTTCATTGTGTTATTTTATGATAAACCATTAGGTAGATGACACAATTTATGTTTGCATGAGATAAAAGCAAGGTTTTGAGAACTTCATGTTTTCCTTGAATGGTTCATTGATTGTTGATTCTTGACAAAGAAATCATGGATGTTTGATTATTGAAATTCATGTTTGAATCATAATATGATTGACTGGGAATAAACACAATTGTCGATAAAACTTGAGAATGCAATGTTCTTGAAAGTTTTTCATTGTATTCATTTTCACATGAATGATTTTGAATGGTAGCATGTTTAGTGAAAAATCGAATGTTTATAATGCTTCTTGAGTGTTTGGGTGTTTGATACCTAAAAGTATGCTTGCATTTTAATGTGTACACGCCTAGGTGGGCCATATCATGTGTCCAAGTGGAAGAAACTTAGAAAGATAGCCTCTTTGTCATGCTTGCACTTAGGCAGAAAATAGTATACGCCTAGGCAGGTGATGTTCTCCCAAGTAGCCAAACTTTTATATCTAGGTGCTCGGAAAGCCAAAAGTTCATATGCCTTCCTAAAGTAGCAAGTTATATGCGTTTAGGCGCGTAGAAGGTTGAAAATTCACACGTGAGCAACATTTACATGCGCTTGGGCGCCCAAAGATAAAATATAAAGACATTGAATATAATTAATGTCATGTAATTATTAGGAAATATTATTTGAGTAATTATGAATTACATAATATTTCATATGCTTGTGTTTGAAATTAAATATGGTGGATTTATTTGCCACCAAAGTAGCCAAATCCTTATGAATCGTTTCAATTCCAAATGGTACAGGTTTAATGTGTAGACAATTTATATTTGGGATTAAGTTATGATATATTTGTTAACTACCAAAGTGGTCAAGACCTTTTGGGTTGATTAATTCCAAATTGCATGAATGCATTACAAATTGTTTATATTTGGAATTAAGGTAAGACATATTTGTTAGTTACCAAAATGGCCAAATTTTTATGAATTAAGTTAATTCCAAATAGTATGATAATGTTTCAATTACCTATATTTTTGATTCTACGAATATTTTGGAAGTTATTAATTATTCTCAAGGTGAATTCTAGTTCATTATTATGAGAGAATTAAGTATCAACCGAAAGGTTAGTTGTTAGTCTTTATAGTAAATGAAGATGAATGTAGGTATTGTTGATACACTACTAGTTTTGTTTAGACATCTAAAGATGATAAATTTTTCTTTGTGGTGTATGCATCACTGCCAAATTATAGAAAATTTCTATTAGCATCATATGTTGAATTTTGTATATTGATGGATAGCTCAAACGTGAACTTGATATGCATTGTATGAATTATATATGAATCATGAAACATTTTGATATGTATGTGTATAACTCAAAGCATTAATGTCTTTAAATTAATAAATCTTGCAAAGTACTTATTATTCTGCATTCACATTTCTCGTTTGATAGACTTTACTTCTTTAAATGAAATGAACAAATCCAATTTTACCTGGGATAGTAAATTTGAACATGCCTCTTAAAAAAGAAATGAGATGTTATTGTCGTATTAAGCACCGAAAATGATAATATCCATGGTAAAAACTACCAAAGATATGACATATTGCATCTAATATATATGCAAATGAGTATTACTAGTAATATTAAGTTAGTTCTTCTACAAAATAAAAGTACCAAAGAAACGATAAAAATATTATGGAAAAGTACTCCCAAACTAATGATAAATCTCTTATTAAGACATTAATGAGTACCTTGACTATCATGAAATTTGATAGTCCTCGTACTATGCATGAGCATGTTGTTGAAATAACAAATATTACAGCAAGACTTAAGTCATTGGGAATGAATGTATACGAGAATTTTCTTGTATAGTTCATTTTGAACTTTTCCAACAAGTACATTGAACAATAAGAAGATGAAAGGAAAGTTGGCAATAAATATCAGAAGAATGGAAAGGGACCCCTAAAGATCAATGGGGCATCCTATTCTCAACTCCACAACAAGGAACGTTATGGAAACAAATGTCATTTATGTAGTAAAGCTTGACATCTCTGAAAGGATTTCCCAAGTAAAGCTTGGTTTGAGACGAAAGGTAAGCCTAGTGCATATGTATATTATGAATCAAAGCTAGCTAAAGTTTTGCACAATATTTGGTGAATTGATTATGGGTGGATAACTCATGTTTCTAATATGATACATGGATTGTTACTGGTGTATTACAAGATAAATTATACAATTTAAATCTTGCTAATCTTTATGTTGAAATGATTTTGATTGTGTATCATAATGTTAATACTAAGCAATATTTAGTGAATGAATATTCTACTTACTTGTGGCATAAAACTTTGAATGAAAGAATGAAAAAATTAGTACAGAATAAAATCCTTCCAAAAAAATAAATAAAATCCTTATGGATTTAGATTTTATTGATATGAATAGTTGTGTGGATATTACTAAAGTTAAACAAAATAAACACAAAAAGAAACAAGCCACAAGATACACTCAGTTTATTGGAATTATACACACTGATGTTTGTGGTCCATTTGACGTTAACACTTTGATTAAAGAAAGATATTTTATCACCTTCATTGATGATTTTTCATGTTATGTTATGTCTACTTGTTGCATGGTAAATCTAAAGCCGTAAAAAGTTTTACAGATTTACAATGATGAAATTGAAAGATAATTGGACTAAAAGGTAAAATTGTCAGGTCTATTAGGGGCAGTGAGTATTATGGAAGGTATGATGAAAATGGACAACATTAGGGTCCATTCGCTAAATTTCTTGAAATCATGGCTTTGTGCTCAATATGTAATGCCGGGTACACCTCAACAAAATGGTGTATCAAAAAGGAATAATAGAACCTTTTAAGATATGGATAGGAGCATGCTAAGTAACTTTTCTTTACCCATTTCTTTGCGGACTTATGTTCTAAAGACTGCCATGTATGTGTTAAACAATAGTAAGGCAATTGCAAAGAATCCTTTAGAACTGTGTATTGGAAGAATACCTAGTTTGAGGCACCTGCATATTTGGGGTTGTGAGATAGAAATTAGATAGTACAATCCACTAAAAAGAAATGGATGCAAGAACAAGTAATGCTTATTTCATTAATTATCCAGAAAAGGCAAAATGATATAATTCTTTTGTCCTAATCATACTATAAGGATTATTGAAACTAGAAATGCTAGGTTCATTAAGGATAGTGAAGTTAGTGGAATTGAAACATCACGTAAAGTGAAGATTCAAGAAGTGAGAGTACAAGTTTCATTCACTTGTGTCTCGAGTAAAGTAATTGTTCCTCGTGGTATTGAACCAATTAATAATAATGAATAACAACAAATGAATGATCTTATTACTCACAATGAAGTTACACAGATTAATCGATGAGCCAATAGTAGAAGAACCACAACAAATAACATTAAGAAGATCTCCAAGGCTAAGGAAATCCACTTTTTGTGATGATTATGTTGTAAATATCAGCAAGAGTTTGAGTTTGATTTGGGTATTCAAGATGGTCCAATTACGTTTCCACAAGCCATGAATAATGAAAACTGTGACAAATGGTTAGATGCCATGAAAGATGTATTGAAATCTGTTAAATAGAATGAAGTTTGTGACTTTGTTGAGTTTTCAAAAGGTAGTAAAAGAGTTATTTGTCTGTGAATCTTTAAGATCAAACGTCATTCTTATTGTAACTTTGAAAGTTACAAGGTCAAATTAGTTACAAATGGTTTTACTCATAAAAATGGTATTGACACGAGGTGTGAATTTATGTAATTGCTCGATGGAAGGATGAAAATGAAGCAATTATCTATTAAGTAATATACAAAAGATACCAGAAATTAAAAAAAAAAGTATATTCTTTCAATTTCTTCCCATGAAAGTTATCCTCTCATATCCATTAAATGAAGAGCGCAAAGACTGAAAAGGGAGAAGAGATATAAAATGTTGTCCACAGTTAAAAATATTTTATTTTGAATCATCTTCATTAACAATCATGGATAAAGATTGGTGACTTTGTACTAAAAAAAAAAGATTGGTGACTTATATTATTGTTCAATTATGTAATAACATGAATTTTCACAATCCATTGTATTTTTGTACTATGAATCCTAGAGTAGAATACACAATTTATGTTTAAAATAATATTGAGGAAAAGGGAAACAACATTTGAAAATTTATAAATATATAGAACAAAAATGTAACATGAGAAATTATTTTATATTTTTTATTGTAAAAAATCAAATTTTATTCTCCCAAAATCAAGGGTAAATTAGCGAGATGTATGAAAAAAAAAAACACATAGCGAGATATATAGAATTGAGTAAATTGACAAAAGCTTGATCCCATAAAGTAAAACAAATATGTTTATCATATTGTATAAGATGATTTTATCTCATACTATTACACCAAAAAATGAGTGCCGCCCATAAAAAAAATTTGTGCGATCTCCCTATAGATTAGTTATGCCATCATGTCCACGAAACAAAGACATAAGAAGTATCTTGTTTAATCATAACTTATGGATTTGCATTCATGATTTAACATGACACAAAAAATTTTCATACACACACAATATTTTGTGGGGTCCACACTTTTTGAAGTAAAAAAAAAAAAAAAACTAAGACACGCAAAATGAATCTCTATAACATTACACAATCACTTTTCCTACAACATAACTCTTATAAAACCCTAACTTATATGTGTATGTGATTGAATAATAAAAGCCTTTGATTTGTCATCAAGCATTTGTTTATTTCGTTCAAATACAATGACTCGATGTGTTTTAATCTATAGAATCACAATTATTATTATTATTAGAAATGAAGAGACCCTAACTTTCTCAACTTTTCACCCCGATGATGATATATAAAAATGCTTTCCAAATATTATATTTAAGTGCTTATTATTGGTGCACGTATGCCTAATCTTTTTTTTTTCTCTTGATAGACTTATGCCTAATCTTAATTAATGGGCTAATCCCGGTCATGTTTGTATTTTATTATTATTTTTAAAAATTTTCCAACGATAACTTCTTTGGAAAATAGTTAACTCAAAAACATCACAAAATCTAGACGTATTAATTTTTTTTTAATCCTTTCTGGTTCTGTATTATTTAAATGGATTTAATGTTTAATTTCTATGTAATTGAAAATAAAATTATTTCCAGTAAATATAAAACAACATTATTTCGGAGTTGCGAGAAATTTTTTTATAAAGATAAAGATTAATATAACCTCAAAATAAATTAAAAATATAAAAATATATTTTTTCCAATCTAAAAACAATGTGCTTATGAACTCATGAAAAACAAATTATCTGGAGATATATTACGCCCTATTTAAACCCCTTTACTTTTACAAATCTATAGTCACATCTTTTTTTTATCCCCAAGGTTAACGATGTTATCACACATATGCACGAAATGTAATATTCCCTAATAGAATTAGAAAATGTTATTTAGGTTAGCTTAAATGGTATATTATACTAGTAATTTCATGAATAATTGAAAATAGCAGCACTAGATAGCAACGAGAAATTCACACAGCAATAGAAAATAGAAACAGCAACAATATCTAATAGCAAAAAAAATAAAATAAATTCTTTCAGCAATGAAAAACAGAAACAACAACATTTTTTCTTCATAATAAGAGAAACATGTCTTAATACACAACTGCAAAATTTCTAATCCAAGTCCATCATTAATTATGGTTTGATTATAGTAATAGTTCCATAGTTATCATAGATATCTATCTTCTCACTCATATATAATTTAATGTTAAACTCATTAAATGCATACAAGCAATACAATACAACAACATTTGGCAATACGACAAATATTCAAACCATTTCTCTCGTTAAAGTCATTGATGTCAACATGGAATACCTCAAACCTGAACCCATGCAGGAATATATGGACCAGGAACACGATCCACGAATAGCCCAATAAGTAGCGAGGCCCATGATCTGAACATCCATAATTCACAAACAACTATGTAGTTGTAAGTTGTTATAGTTGTTGGTCACACACCGATCTGTGATGGATTCTTGTACAACAGAAAACTGGAAACACTCTCTCCTCTACCTCACTTTCGTCGTTGCAATTCTTCACATTACACAAAGCCATTTATTACGTAAACTCTTCCTTGGTAACGAAACTGTGCGTATCAAGAAGATTCCCGATCTTCCTCTACGGTTCCGTTCCGATGGCACCTTCAAAATCCTTCAGGTCTCTCTCTCTCTCTCTCTCTCTCTCCTCTCTCTCTCTCTCTCTCTCTCTCTCTCTATATATATATATATATATATATATATATATATATATATATATGTTCTTGTACATCATTGGTTTCGCTGGTTTTGATGGCAGGTGGCTGATATGCATTATGGGAGTGGAAGCATAACCCGGTGCAGGGATGTGTTGGCTTCTGAGTTCGAGTTTTGTTCTGATCTTAACACAACTCGGTTTTTGAAGCGCATCATTCAGGCTGAGAATCCTGATTTCATAGCCTTTACTGGTAATTTATTAGTTTTAGTTTTTTTTTTTATTTTCTCTGCTTTTTTGTATTTGATTTCCTTTTTTGTGAATTTGCAGTTTGTTATTTATTACTTCCTTCACCCTAGCTTGAGTGATTGGAATATGTTTGAAGTTTTGACACTTTTATCTAGCAAAATTGATTTACCAGAAAAGGAAAAGTAGCATGATTGTATCTTGATCTGGTAAAAATAGATATTGTGAACATAGCAGAATAAGAAACTAGGACAGATAAAAAAAAAAGGTTCATGTTTAAATTGCACATACACGAACTAGCATATTTTGATGGTTTATCATGGTTGTTGGCTGTGTGTTGTCTATACAAAAAAAAAATGTTCTTAACTTAGTTTTCCTAATTCTATCCCCCTTGCTATTTTTGGATGTTGGGAGGGGAAAAGAAGGTTTTAGGTAAACCTTCCTCTTGTGTGAGTGAGAGTTTTGTAAAAGGAGGGGAAGAAGATTGGAATTTTAATTTGATCCTCCAAAACCCTCCCTTATTCATTATCATAAACATCTCAAAGTTCCCTCAATTTTGGAAGAATTTAAACATCCTAATAAAGAGAAAGAAGAACCTAATAAACCGGAGGAGTTTGTTCAGAAATCGAAGCCTATAATAATAATAGTCAATTCTGGGTAGTCAAAGCCCCAGAGTTTATTCTACAAAAAATGAACTCTCTGTAAGAGGAAGTTTGGAACACTGATATCCTTCAAATTTTGATTACCTTGGACCTTTCAATGGCGAGCTATCAGTACTAGCTGGAGTTGAAATGAAAATACGATGATATAAGCTTGGAATAGTGTAGAAGGCAAGAGACTAGCTCCTACAATCAGAGTTAGCCCACTGATTCAGATATGGAGAAGATTGCTGATGTGCAGAGCACTAGCCTTTGTCCCTGAACGGAGTTCTTATTCCTGCAAATTCTTCTCTGCCTTCTCTCCCTCGCCTCTCCCTGTCTTATTCACATTGGCCTTCTCTGGTGTGAAACCAGAATACTCCCCCTCATTCAGCCTGCGGCAGCGGTTCATGCTGTTACTGATAGCCCACTTTCCCATAATCAACTTCTCTCTTGGTTCTTTCTCTACAGCTAGCAAATTCCCTCCAATTTCCTCATTCCCTTGCTTCCTTATTCTTTCATACACACGCGGTGCACTATCCTCCATCCCCTTCTTTTGGTATTATATACTTAGGAGAAGGGTAAGAGGGCAAGTCTTGGAGTAGTGGCAATATTGTTCTTTTATGACTGAAAGGTTTTGGGTTAAAATTTGGAAAATAGTCTCTTTGCAAATATGCAAAGGTAAGGCTGCATATAATGATTGCTCTTGCCCCACCCTCACTAGTCAAGATTTAATGAGGAGTGGCTTTTTGTACTTAGGCTAAGGGTCTATAATACTACCTGTGATTTAACACAACCAATCTGGGTTCTGCTAAGAAAATTATAAATGGCTTACGATATAGAAAGCAATGCACATTTGCAGACTATATGGCGATAAAAGTAGAGCAAGGTAGATTCTTGGTACTTATAGTGCTTTGTTTATAGATGTAATAAAGCTGGGTGAGGAAGCAGGTCATTTGAATCTACGTGAATTTCGAAATCATATTTCTTCACTGGATAGAAGGAAAGAAGATCAAAATAGAATTTTTATTGAATACTATGGAATTTCCATGGTGATTTTGATTTGGACTAACATGACCAAATGAAATAAAGTAGAAATAGGTTTTAGCTTAGGATACATAATTCAAGCCCTTGGGCCTGATATACCTGGTCTTTTATTCCAAATGATAGGGTTTATGGACAATGATATGCAATTGAAGTATTTGACTACTATTTTATCACCTTCTGGATAGGCTTTTACCAATCTAAATGTATTCAGCACTAGCAGTATTTAAACATTCTGGCTGAAAATAAATTCTTCCAGCTTATGTCTTGCATAAATGAAAATATAACATTAACATTTCTCTTGAACATGTCTTAACTAAACTATGGCTACGCTACAGGTGGCTCTTTATTTTTAATGTGTAGTTGCTATACAGTACCTGACTGAACTTTTTTTTTATACCGAAATATTTACCGTAAGTGTGTCTTTGTTTGTTTTCTGCATGTGCCTAATTAACTTGGATTCAGTTCTTGCAATTAGGAGATAATATATTCGGATCAAGTACCCCCGATGCTGCAGAATCTCTGTTTAAAGCCTTTGGTCCCGCCACGGAATCAGGACTTCCTTGGGCAGCAGTTCTGGGAAACCATGACCAAGAATCAACTATGAATCGTGAAGAATTAATGTCCTTCATCTCCCTTATGGACTATTCAGTCTCACAAATCAATCCGTCAGCTGATGATCTCACTGATCCTACTAAAGGTGGCATGATGACAAAAATTGATGGCTTTGGGAATTATAACCTAAGAGTATATGGTGCCCCCGGTTCCATTATGGCAAACAGCACTGTTTTGAATCTCTTTTTTCTTGACAGCGGAGACAGGGCTGTTTATCAGGGAATTCGAACTTATGGATGGATCAAAGACTCTCAACTTCAGTGGCTTCGTCGTGTTTCTCAAGAATTCCAGGTAATAACAAAATTTGAATATTGTCACTGATAGCTATTTAAATATCTGTTAATCATAATAATTCTGGTGATGATTATGAAGAGACAATAATTTATCTTTTTATACTTAAATCTTGACATGCTTCCTACACATGATTGTCTTCATTCGCTTATATTTCTGAATTTTTTTCTGTAAACAGGTACAATCTTCATAATTTTATTTTTTCCATCCTTGGCAGTGATTTTTTTTTACTTTAGTTATGACTTTCTATTTTTTATGGTAAGTATTGAAGAGTCTTGTGTATATTAGTATATAGACATGATAAGCTTTTTACTTTGCTACCTAATATTTATTTAATTGTATTAAAAAAAAATTGCTCGAGGGGAATGGAGCAAAGCAACATGTGGGCTCATGTCTCATGCAATATCAGATTTACATAAATTACTAGGTGAAAAAAAAATAATAGTCAGCCTTAGGAAAATTGGAACATAACTCAGGCATGTCAGTTATGGAAGCAATTTTTCCCTTGAAATAACTTTAATGTGCTTCAAAAAAGATTAACAAATGGGAAAAATCATGCAAGAACATGCCCAAGGGTGAAATAACTATTCTTTTCACTGTTTTGGTTCTTTATAAATGAAAAGCCACTGAGTTTTTCAATAGCTAATTGTGTGGAACAGTGACCATTTTGTCACGCCTGACAAAAAAATTTTTTGCCAACAGTAAATTTTTATATATTTCGCTGCACTGTGTAGCGAAAAGCAACTGAGTCTGGTAAATTTTTTTGTGAGGTGTGGCAAAATAGCTAATTGTGTTTACTTGAAATTGTAGTAACTAACACACATGAAATAAATATATTGGGTGGGGCAGACAGTAATGGTTGCCTTTAAGTTGAATATTTTTCTCTCACTCTTTTTTTAGCTTTCACCCTCGTTAACCTACCTGCTTAGATTAAAACTTAACCTAGAAAAGGTTGAATGTTAAAAGAGAAATGTTAGTCCTCTTATCAGCAAGAGTATTTTTGATTTCTCAAGCAATAATGCAATCACTTACTTCTTCTGTTTTTATATTCCCTTGAGGGAGGTTTCCCAGATTTAGATACGATTAACATCTTGCAGGACACACACTAACAGGGACAAAAGCAGGATCCTCTTCATCCTACTGATGCTATTTCCCCAAATAAACCACCGGCACTAGCATTTTTCCATATCCCAATCCCAGAAATTCCGCAGCTGTTCTACAGAGAGATTGTAGGCCAATTTCAAGAGGGTGTGGCTTGTTCACGAGTGAACTCAGGGGTCTTGCAGACCTTTGTCTCCATGGAAGATGTGAAGGCTGTGTTCATAGGCCATGACCATACCAATGACTTCTGTGGAAACTTGGATGGTATATGGTTTTGTTATGGTGGTGGCTTTGGGTACCACGGCTATGGGAAGGCTGGATGGCCAAGGAGAGCAAGGATTATAGTAGCTGAACTTCACAAGGGAAAAATGTCCTGGATGGACGTGCAGAGAATCACGACTTGGAAACGCCTTGATGATGAGAAGCTGAGCAAGATTGATGAACAAATCTTATGGCTTTCTAGATGACCATGCTACTATTACAGTGCTACTTACACGCATTCTATCTGTATTGCTATTATCTCCTTTGTGTTGTTCACGTTATTAGTGGTGATGCAGTATTTTTTAGATCTTTTTGTTCATTGTTATTCTGTATCCCTCTTGCAATTAAGCTTTATGGGACTGTTTAGCACTTATTTGCTAAACAGTCATTGAATTGGTATGACTGTGTCTGTCATAATCTGTAAATTGTATCATTCCACGAAACTAGTAGCTAATCTCGTATTTGAGATCATTTCAATCATTTGTCATGTTTGCAATAAATTCAGTTAACGTGTTTTTGCTCGTGTAGTAGACTGTAGATAAATGAAAACAACCACCTTCTTCCACTTGTGTTGAAAATTTAATTTTTAATTATCCCCTGGGGCAAGTCAAGTCCCCCGTATTCCCATGACCCGGAAGGGATCTGCATAAGTATAAAAACTAAGCGGGGTGACAATTATCTAACTTAGAAATCAAAGGTCCTCTTCAGAATTCAAACTCCCGTTCTTTTTGGTAGTTTATTTATCCATCCTAAATCTCTTATGGCAATGTTGGGAGTTTTTGATAGAGGAGAAATTTTTTTCTATTTGAGAAATAATTATTATCGGAATGTAGTAGGAAATATATTTTACTAGAATGTTACTACAAAAGTTATTTGGTAGACACATATTTTTCTGAAAAAATGAAGTTTATAATAACCCTCACTAGTAGTTGTGGATTTAATATTGAAGAATAATTATAAATAAAAGAAATAAAGTCACATATGGTGAAAAATGAGTTAAAATGACAGATGAGTTAAAATGACACTTAAGGGATAAAAATGCGGGTAAATAAAGTTACCCAAAAAGTGAAAGTAAAGTTAGTAATATAACTAGAAAAATATTCTAGTCCAGTGGGTAACATTTGGTAATGAATGAAGGTGTATAGATAGATAAGTTAATACCCGCTGGTATAAGGAACTCACTTAAGTAACTTAAGTGAGTTACTATTCCTCATTTCTTTCCAATTCCAACGGACGAAAGACACTGACGGAGAGAAGAGAAAGGTTTTGATTCAAAATCTTCCAAGGATCATAACTCGAGCTAGAGTTAACGAAATTCATCCGTTCCAAAACCAAAGTTGAAGTGTGAAACCTGAGGAACAAATCTACTGTAAGAATACTCCGTTTTGATTGAGTTTTTGTTGTAGATCTAGATTTATAGTTTTGGATGAATAGTGAATAGTAACTTGGATGAATAATGAATAATAACTTGCTATACATATTGAATTTGTATATGCTCCTTTGGAGGAAATGATAGAGAATTGAATTTAAGCGGTGAAAATAAGAAAAAAATTTAAGATGCCGTATTTTTGAATAGTACCGTATATGTGAATAGTACCGTATACGTAAATAGTGACGTATTCGTAAATTGTATTGTAGAGATGAGTAGTACCGTATGTATGAATTAATGAATCTTGGATTAGAGGTGTGTGATAAGCTTGAATTTGATGGACTAAAGCATTGGAATCATGAAGTTGGAATAATTTCCTTTATGTGCCTCTTAGCCATTTACAAAGGAAGTATGTGTTATGAGTTACTGTTTTACAAAGAGAGGATACTTTTATGCGTGGAATAATATTCTAAGGTGTATGGACCTTCGCTTTGGTAAAATAAAAAAGAAAATAAGGTAGCTCCTTTGTATGGCCTTAAAATGAGTTTTGGCCATTTTCAAAGGAGGTATTTGTTCAGAGATATTGTTTCGCTAAGTGAGAACACTTATGTGCGTAAAATAATTTATATAGGTGGCTAAGCTTGGGTTTAGGCACTAGACGAAGCGAACTCTTATAGCTCCTTTGTAATGGGCATTATGCCTTAAATGGGAAAAATAGGCTTTTAGGTGCTAAGAAGAGTAATAAGTGTTCTAAAGGCCTTTTGGGACTATCCTAAGACTAAGTGAATATGTGGAATTTTGTAGGGAGTTGTTGAACAAAGAACCACCCACTCATGACTTAATATGATTAAGGAAAAAAGAAAATAAACAATAAAGTGTGTGTCTTGTATATTTACATGGCATTATATCATTTTATTGAGTTTTGCGTTGAATTCCTTCTCTAGGTGTGCCTAGGGACTGTGAACGTTTGGATTCTCGTGGAGCAAGATAAGTAGCTTGTCCTTCAAGTAAGCAAATTGTAAAGCTCCAAGAGGTAAGCTCTATGTTTATGGGGTTCGCTCCTACTTTGTGTTCCGCCATAGTGTACGGACTGTGGTCAGGTTGTATGATATGTGTGAGATATATGATATAGATGCATTCATATAGAACTATATGATGATGTGATGTGATGTTTTGATATGTTTACTTTGACATGTTTCGATATGATTTCTGTAATGATTTCTGGACATTGATTTGTTGCACTGATGTCCGCTTGGGGTCCTCCCTTGGGACTGACTGTGTATATATGTGTTATATGTTGAGTTCCGCTTGGGGTCCTCCCTTGGGAACATGTGCACTGATTTCCGCTTGGGATTGATTGTGTACACCTCTGTTATGTGATGATCTTTGGCCATTGATCCTATGTACACTGATGTCTTCTTGGGGTTTCCCTGAGATTGACGATGTACGCCTCTGACATGTTCTGGTTCCGCTTGGGGTTATCCCTTGGGAACACGTGCGTTGATTTCCGCTTGGGATCATCCCTTGGGAATGACTGCGTACGTCTCTGATAAGATTTGTGTTTATACTTTGTTTAGTTATGATATTTGTTACGTGCGTTGATTTCCGCTTGGGGTCATCCCTTGGGAATGACTGCGTACGTCTCTGATAAGATTTGTGTTTATGCTTTGTTTAGTTATGATATTTGTTACGTGAGTTGATTTCCGCTTGGGGTCATCCCTTGGGAATGACTGCGTACGTCTCTGATAAGATTTGTGTATATGCTTTATTTAGTTATGATATTTGATTATATGATATGTTATACGAGATATGTTCAGTATAATTGCTTATATGATGTTTTGTATATTATGTATCTGACTGTCATGCAGGAAGTGAGCCCAGGGTATGGAGAGTTCTCTATAAACCTGGAGCTTACTAGAGATTCGTCTCTAACCCCGTTTGGGGATATGATTTCAGGAACACAGTTAATTGAAGAGCCCTCATGGGACAAGGACACTAACCGTGGCTAGAGGTACTAGTATGAGGATATCGAGTTCTGGGTAGTCAGAGGCTACTATTTATTATAGATGTTATTTTTGGAGAACATGTACTGTTGTATAGTGTCCTATTTATTGGGTGATCATGATGTCTGATCCTTTATTTTGTATATGGCCTGTATATGTTTTGTACATGTCTTTCGGTTGGATGCATGTACATTTGAGTATTCAGGCATGTTGATATGATGATGTAGTATTCAGTTTATGTTTATGTGTTGGATTGCATGTTGTTAGACATTGTGACACGGAGCCAAGTTATGCATGCGCCCATGGATGGGTATATGATCCTATATGGATATCTGGTATGTCTGAAAGTATATACTGTATAAATTGTCTATCAGGGTACCTTGAGTGTGGGATTTACAAATCCCCAGTTGTCCAACTTACAGAGGTTACTCTGCCCAATTTTCGCCTCTGTCAAATAAGAATTAAATTAGAAGAAGTATGCAATGTGATATGTCATGTGAAAGGATTAAAGAAAAAGAAAAAGTTAGCTCGTATTTTCGTAATTTAAGTCTTCCGCTGTTTCTGTTTGTATCATATATATGTTAATTGAACCGGCTCGAGACGGGGATGTTACAAAGTTAATTTTATGAGTTTGTGTTTGGTTGGTTATGAAATATTAGTGGAAATGTGAGGTTATTTTAAAATAACCTTACATTTATCTTTTGATTAAAAAATTCACATCTACAAACCGTAGAGGGTAATTTTTGTCCACCTTTTCCTGCTTCAATCTTCTCTTCACCCTCCCCCCCCCCCCCCGTAACCAACAATTCCCCAAATTATATGGATCAATGAATTCACATTCCGAATAAGATTTATCAGGTAAGACCATTTTCCCGGATACAAATGTAGCTTATGAGACTTTTTGCTTTTCGCCTACCACCAAATGTGGTATATTATTTTCTCCGACTCAGCTTTCCCGTTATTTCTGAAATAAATCGTGTACCAAAGGCGCCCTTTAAGAGGTAGTGGTTTGTTAATTAATTTGTAATATATCCACCAATAATATAACTCCTTGTCGAGGTCAGGGTAAGCTTCTTTTTACCCTAAACATTTATAATAACATTTAAAATAGATATTTAAGTTTTTCATACTATAGGAAATAATTTTATCTCCTATACACATAAAAATATGTGGTCCCATGTGAAGCCATGTTAAGAGAAAAAAGAGAGAAAAAAAAAGTTAGGCCCCACATATTTTTATGTATATTTAGGAGTTAAAAGTATCTCCTATAATATGAAAAAGATTAATTTCTTTAAAATATCTAATAATTCAAGTGGGCTCATATAACATAGGAGAATTAGCCCAAGTCCGTGACATCCTCCAACATCACTTGTTAGCAATAGGAAAATCGTTGCACGAGGAAGAGAATTCGAATTTCTGAAGAGAGAGAGAGAGAGAGTGAGAGAGAAAGAAAAAATGGCGGCAATCAGTGACGAAGAAATGGAGTCACTGCTCTCCTCATTCGATCAGATCTACGAGGTATTCGAAGCAAATAGTAACGAATTGTTAGGCCTCAAAACATGAATTTTAATTGTTAATTTTCTTTGGTGAATCAGGATGTTAAGAACGGCATTTCGGAGATCCAGTTGCTCCAATCCAAATACAGCGCAGAGTTCAAAATGAGGGAATCTCTCCAAGTCGCTTGCAACACCCTCAAAAGAGGTTAACAATATAAAAATTTGCATCATTATGTTATAATTGTAGCTAAATTTAGATTGTAAATGTCGCAGAAAATGACGAGTTGACAAAACTGTACACAGAGTCCTTAAAAAATCTGGCAGATCAGGTGTTTGTATTATGAACTTAACTTGCCTTTGTTATATTAGTAATGTTAATTTAATTAACTAATGTTATGGGACGCAGCTTGATTTCCGTACAAAATGCTTGAACTTGAAAGAAGAACTGGAAAGAGCGAGTTATGAAGTTGTATCTAAAGAAGACGTGAGTTAATTTCAATCTTTTCAGTTATTACATTCCACCATATATGGGCACTGCCTAATATATAAATTTTTTGGAGCAGGGACATAGGAAGGCTCTGAAATTTCTTAAGCAAGAATATGAAGAAAAAATTGCAAGTTTAGAAGCTCAAGTTGAGTGAGTAATAATGATTAATTAATGGAAAAATTATTTATCATGTAACATGAGATAAAATTAATTTTTGCAACTCAAAACAAGGTCATTTTAAAGTTTAGGGAAAAAAATACATGGTATTTTTTGGAATTTCATTTTCTTCTTGTATTATGAATTTTACCAAAATACATGTTTTTCCCAAATCTTAAACAATGTTATTTTGAAGTTGCAGAGATATCTTTATCTGATATCGTATAACAAATAATAATCCCTTAATTAATTAAGTGAAAATATGTCTATCACTAAAATGAAGTTTTGTTGTTTTAATTATATCATTGATCTTCACTTTACTCAGGGCATCTCTACATAAGGAAGCAACGTATGAAGTAACCATAAGCCAACTCCATCAAGATTTAGCAGCACATAAAAGTCATATGCAAGTTCTAGCAAACAGGTTGGACCAAATCCATTTCGAAGTGGAATCAAAATGTGAGGCACTTTAATTTTGTTTACTAGTAAATTATATGAATTTTAAGAGATCAGAAGTGTTGTTTGTTTTGCTCATCATCATCATTTGACAGATAATGCTGAGGTTCAGGATTTGAAAGAATGTCTTTCGGTTGAGCAGGAAGAGAAGAATGAGTTAAACAGAAAAGTCCAACATTTGGAAAAGGAATGTAAGCAGTGATTGATTTCCCATGTTTCTATAATACAAAACTTGTTTATTGTTTTATTTGAAAGCAGGAAGCTTTTCTGTGCCCTGTAGTGCTGATTTGTAAAGCAAAGATGGTTGACCAGCAGCAGGATATGACTTCAAATTGGCAAGTGGAAACACTTAAGCAGAAAATCATGAAACTAAGAAAGGAGAACGAGGTCCTGAAAAGAAAGTTCTCTCATTCGGAGGAAGGCAAGTAACGTTGGAAAACTCAAACTAGCAACTTTGAATTCAAGAAAATACGGTATGTGATATTAACGGGTAATATACTTCTAAGTTCTAAGCAATGCAACCAAGCCTGATTAACAGTGGCTCCTAAGTTTTAAAATTGCAGTGTAGGGAAGTGAATAATGAATGATGGGATGGGTTTATAATTTTTACTGTAATTTCACAAGAATTACGTGGGGAAAAGCATATACCCCCATATATCACATCAACAAAATTTACTCTATGCTCCTTGATGTTTGACACGACACATGATGTGAGGTTTCTGTATAAAACGTACAAAAACATTTCCAGAATATGATGGTTGATAGATATTCAGGATGTGTCACGACCCAAGGAGGCATACGAATAAAGATGTCATCTTAAAGGTTGTCAAAAGCTGAAGCCCAAAGCAGAAATTTTAGTGTGCCATTAGACTAAAGCCCAAAGATCAGGCCTTGTGAGGTCTGCGGCGGATCAGAAACCATATGCCACACCCATAGCTAGAGAACTTATTGTGCAAATAAGTGCAAAGGCGTAAAAAGTTGCAAACAGTAGTAAAGAAGAAAATTATTAAGGTGGTGTGGGGTTTTGAGTGTTTAGATTCCATCATGCTTTCTTACATCCTAGAAAGTTTGAAAGAAAAATATAGATAAGGCTAAAAAAAGAAAAAAATTACTAGATGAAATTCATAACTGACATGTATTCACAATTTCATTTTTATCTTTCTCTAGGGAAACTCAATCCCTGTTCTTATAGGAGAAATCAAACGTATCTGAGAATTTTTTTTGCAGTAGACAGAATAACTGAATCTTATCGAATTACCATAGTGCTACAGAGCACCTAAGAACATGCGCACACAAAAAAAAATAAAAAATAAAATAATAATAATAATAATAAAACACTGACGTACATGGGCAAAATTACGCCTGTTACAATTAAATTGCTTTCACGCATAGTGGGTAGTTTGGGAAAAAGGTTTATATAATGGTAGAGAAATATAATATTAAATCATTTATGTAATCTGACTCAAAAAGATTAAGATTTTAAATTGAAATGATTATTTTATATCGTATCAGAGCTTCTATGGTTATGAGTTCAATCCTCACTGTTCCTCGTTCTATTAATAAATAATAGGAAATGTGTTCTTCATCTTGCAAGAATTTCTAGAACCGTTTTTTTACTTTATACTTCTAGAAGTACATAGTTAAAAAAAAAAAACGAGCAACAATTTTTTAACTATGTGCTCCCATGAGGACATAATTAAAAGAAATAACTTTAATATTATAATTATGAACTTTCATTAGTATATAGTTAAAAAACGGTTGCAGAAATTCATGCAACATGAGAAAAAGGGACCCATAAATAATTAAATATTATAAAGTTTATTAAAGTAAAGCGAGTGTGTTAGAGAAATATAATATAAAATTATTTACGTAATCTCATTCAAAAATTTAAACTTTTGTGTTGAAATAATTGTTTTACATTTAAAATTACATATTATGAAATTAAATATATGTTCTAAATTAAGCATGTGTAATAACTCATAAGATTGCAACATGAGAAATGTATTGCAAATCTAGATTAATAATTTGTTACTTATTATTATTTTTTTGGTGACAGTTTATTGTTTTTTATTTAAATAAGTAGAAGTTTTTTTTTGAAATAAATTTCTTTCTTAAACATCATACAAAGGGGAGTAACTTCCCAATAGCTTCCCTTTCCTTCCCCGCTCAAACTTTCAAGTTTGAAGCATAACGTAAGACTATTATATCTGATGTGAGAAAAATGTGGACGCAAAAAGATATTGAACTGCTGTAGTAAAGTTAATGTGAGCTCAGGAGTTGTTTTTTTGGGAGTTTCAAATTGCTTAAGTTTTTATTTTTATTTTTTTGGGTGAAAAGCTTAAGTTTTTCTATCCTAAATATAATACCCAAATTTTATGGTAATTTATTATGTTTCTATCCTTAATTACATGTAGTCTACTAATTATAGATTTAAAATAAATCACATTTTTATTAATCTAACATGATTATATATCCCTTTAATCAACCACAGAAGGAGAATCTAGATCCAACCTTGCCCATCCATTCGGATAGATCACGACAACAATAACAGTTGTCATCATTACTGTTGTCTCAAAATATTAGAGCTGCAAAGCGTACGTTCAAAGACAGAGAGCAGATCTACAAACAATCACTGTAACCATCATTACTGATCAGGCTTCTTTTTAGCATTAAATAGCCACAGTTAATATCACTGAAATGGACAATGATTCCTTATTACTTGAGTTTGTAAGCATTAACGAGTTTGCAAAGGCCAAAACCAACCTTAAAGATTTTCCACTGTTTCTCACAGTCAGAGATCGAGAAAGTGATGGCAAAAAGGATAAGAAAAAATAAAGAATGAGGAAATTTAGAAGCTCAAGCAAAGGGACATTCCTTCATTTCCTACCAAAAAAGAATAAACAAAAGTCGATATTAAAGGGTTAAAGCAATCCATGCATGCCCACCAACTCAGATGCAATGATGACACTAAGAGTGGAAGTGGAGTCTTTTAAGGGAATTAAAATAAAATAAAACCTTAAGTAACAATTATAAAGACCAAAAAGGATCATTCATCCTCTAGTTTTTTAAAAAAAATTCCATGCAAATCTTAAGGTAGATAGACAACATGATATGTATTATGAATATTCAATTCTTCCCCTCAAGAATGACGATAGGAGCAAAAAGTGTGAAAGTAGAATCTAGTCCTATCTCTTGAGAGAAGTGATGGGTTTTGCAATGCAAAGAGAATCCATGTTGGAAGAGAACTTGAAAAGGCGAGCCATGAAAGAAAGAGAGGGTTTGTGTCAGCTCAATAGGGCACGCGTTCTTCAAACTTCAAAGGAACTTGTTTGTTTCTTGCAATGGATCATCAGGGAAATTTTAGTGGGCGGTGAACATTGGCTTCATTCCCTTTGGCGTTTTCCCATGTTCCCTCAAGTCAGAGCTTATTCTCTTCTTTATCTCTTCTACTCTAATTTTTTTTTGGTATAACCCGGAGCTATCTCCATTCAACCTCTTCCGGTCACTTTGCCCTCGAGCTATGGCCTGTATAGCTAGTCCCTTATTGGAACAGCGGATGCAAGCACATCCTCTGCCCACTAAATTTTTTCTAAGAATTTGAACCCTGATTCAAGCAAAAATTTAGTTGTCAACTGAACTACCCTTGGAGTTACTCTAAATTATTTTAGACATCGAGTAATTAGCAACACAGGCCGAATGTAAGAATAAAATTTGAAGATCAAGTATATTTTTAAAGAGGGATAAAAAATTTGAATGTGCCTAAATCCCAACTTAGAATTAGTCTATAATTGACTTAAAAAATTAAAATAATTTGTCGTTATATAATTTTTTTTACACAACTTTATTCACTGGGTGCATGCAGTCTTTGGGGGTATTAACACTCAATTCTATGACAAAAAAAACCTTCTCTTCTTTTGTCCCCATGGTGGGAATTCTTTGATTCTGTGAGTAAAAATGCATGCGCGTGTAGGAGAGAGTGGGAAGATAATTTTGTTACCAGAGAGAGCATTAAAGACATAAAAATAAAGATACGAAAAAGCTTTTTCCTGATTTGATCCTCAATCCAATGATTTAATAAATTCATACATCACATCTTATTACTGAATAAAGCAGGGTTCAAAAAAAAGGAGTAAAAGGTAATTGAAGCTTTTTGACTATAATAGTGGTGAGTACACTATCAACTTTATATTCTTAATCTAATATCGCGACTGCTAAGCTTTTGCCTCGAAGTTATTATATTGCGTACATAAAAGTGCTATTTCTTGATCAGGTCCATAACGACTCAAATCCATATTTTTTTAAAAAATAAAAGTTTTTAGGCTAACTCTAGTGCTCTACATTACACTTTATGTGGGGCTTTTGTTTTTTTAAATAAATCAAAGCTAGTGATCAGATTTGGACTTTAAAATAACAGTAACTAAACTCCGAGGTGCAATGAACTGTTCTTTTCAGTCTCGGCGTTTTCCCCTCCAGATAAAGGGAACTGTGTGCCTTTGTCAGAGCCAGTGACTATGCATAACACATTGTGAAAACCAATTTGCCAAAAGAAAGAAAAGAAAAAATAGTAACATGAACAAAAAGCAAAAGGGGTTTATATAAAATGAGAAATATGTATCTCATATTACATGAGATTATTTTATCTTATGCGCACACAAAAAGTTGATGGAACTCACTTTTTTCTTCTCTCTCCTCCTTAGTGGATCTCACTTTTTTTTTTGTGTTGCATAAGATAAAATTATCTCATGAAACATGAGAAACATATTTACTTTATAAAATTGTGCCCTTTTGTTTTTACTTCAGGGAATTTCATTTTATGATTGAAAGCATATAGGATTTTTTTTAATTTTAAAAAATTATTATATATAAACATAGGGTTCGTTTTTTTATAGTTAATATAGATAACTTATCTATACATTGAACTCAAAACGACATCATTTTGAGACGGAAATTAATATATTTTTGTAATTATAATTTATTTCAGGGTTATAATAGTCTTTTTCATTATAATTTTTTAATTTTTCAAGCCAAAACAACGTTATTTTAGGAGCGAATGTAAATAACTTATCTACATTCACTATAGAAACATTAAAACCATAAACATATATATTTATCCTTTAAAATGATACACACTTTACCCTTAAACTTATCACATAATGTTATGCATGTTTTACGTACATGATTGAAATATCCTTTCACTCTCACAAAGAAGTGTGACCCACACCTTTATTTTTTTGTCAACTCTCTCTCCTCCTTTATCTATGTCTTTCTCTCTCTTAAAATGACACAACTTTACATCCTTTAAAAATGACACACACTTTACCCACTAATCCGATAATGTTATGCATGTTTTACGTACATGATTGAAATAAACGCATAAAATTGTAAGCAGCAGCTTGATTGAGCTAGAATGGACAAAAGGGAGAGACAGATTGAAAACTACATCAACTCTCAATTGTTGTCGATGTCACCCCAACCTGTCTCAGATGTATGGGACATGTTTCAGGGCTTGCTTCAGTGACAGGAAATAGTTTGAGACATTCATTTGTATCATTGCTTACATATTCTTATTCTCTCTGCCGTATCGATTATGTTGAATTGAAGTGAGAATGATACATGGAATCTTTCAGGGATTTCATTCTCCATCATGTACCCTTTTCTCTCTTGTATTGCATTCCTCCGTATGCCCCACTTTCCTTACACAATTTTGGATTGAGATGAAAAACAAATGTTACAGTGCTAAAGTTTGTGGTATGTATTATGTAATACAATTGGCTTTGTAAATCATGATTTCTTATATGTTCACCTTAATTAGTACTTGTAATAATATTTGAGAGTTGGCTCAACCGGAAATATGAGCTCAAGATGAACGATCTGCCAAAAGAGGAGGGTTTGAATCTTAGAGAAAACCTTTGGGCCACAGCTAAATAATTATCACACCGTTCGCCTGAGCATTAATCTCATATCATTGTAAACATTTTTTTTTCCCGCCAAGGTCATATACCCAGACCTAGGGGTATAAATAGGCTGGGTTAGGCTATGCTTTGACTTAAATAGGCTAGGCTTATCTAGAAACCGTTGTCTGGACCGGCCTATTAACCCGTGTAGGCTTCAAATTACAAGTTTGGTTTGACCTATATTTAAGATTTTTAAGACTTTGGCTTAGACCTGTTTAAGCCTATTAAACATTTAACAATTAAAAGAATAACTAAAATAATTATTTTATTATTGAAAATTATTAAAATAACTATTTTAATTATTTTATTTAAATAAATAATATGATATAGGTCGGCCTGTAGGCTTATAGGCCCGACAAGTACAAAAAAGCCTATAACCTATTTTCTAAATAGATTTTTTAAAAAACCCATGTCTGTTCTATTTTAATATTTGTAATAGATCAAATCTGGCCTAATATAAGCTGGGCCATAGGCTCCTGTAGGCCGGCTAACCCATTTACACCCCTACCGAGATCTGACTTGCCCAAAGAGTCATGGAAAAAATAAAATTAGAGTACAGGCCATTTTGTGTCCCTAACAAAAAAACACAATCCTCACTCTAGTTCCTTACCAAAAAAAAAAATTAATCATCCGATCCCTACGAAATTAAAAAAAAAAAGTCATTAAAAGAAATGCTTTGGCCGATGGACTTTGGCCACACTTTATTAAAAGAATAAAGAAAAAAGATAAAAATGTTAAAAATAATATTTTAGTGAAAGAACTTGTTTGTTTTTCCCTCAAAACTAATCAAAACCAAATATGTTTAGGTGTAAAATTTAAATTTGCGTAATTAATGTCAAACCGTAATTAATTTGAAGTAATCAATCAATACTAATATTTTTTTTTTTGAAAGATATCAATACTAATATTATATAAACACACTTATCTCACAAAAATTAATCTCATAAATGCATTTGGTCTAAAATTTAAATTCAAGAGTATTTAATGTCATACCCTTGAGTTAACAAGTCTAGTTACTCATAAGCAATTTGAGTTTAGTTTATTAAATACTTGATCAAGATAAACAAACAAAATCAACTATAAATTTAAGCTTGATTATGTAAATGAATGAAAACACACCAAAACGACGTAGTTTCATTAAAAATGACACAAAGTTGTGTCATTTAAAATGATAAACATTTTTCCCATGAATTAATCATAAAAATATCAAAATTTTAGATATGAAAATATATAGTTTACAAATGCTTTCTATACAAAAAGTTGATCTTGACTTTTAATTAAATCCATCTTATAGATATATATTAATAGAAGCAAGCATAGATCATGCAAATAATTAGTTGTACTTTGTACGAAAAGGACATCATGCAGCCAAAAATTATCTTAAGTTAATAAGAAAATAAAAGTTATATAAGATTACTAAAGATATCTTAATAATATATAATTAAAGATATAAAAAGTTTTTTATTTTTATTTTTACTTCATCTTTTAACGTAAATATATTTATTAAATATCAAATTAATAACCTTAAAAAAATACTTAAAAGAATATATGATAAAAAGAAAAAGTAATAATCAAACATTCAGTAATAAAAATAAAATAAAATAATCAACCATTAAATAAGCACCCGGCCGAACCAAACTAAATTTCATATTTTAAAATAAGTTGAACTCTTTTACCAAAAAAATAAAATAAAATAAGTTGAACTCAAATTTTAAATTCAGCTCGTTTAAATAAATATACGATGCTTAATTTCTTTTTTTCTTTTTCTTTTTTTGCATGTAGCATGAATTTTAAGTGCTCCTTTTGACTCGAGTAGAGTTATTTACATCTCTACTTACGGTAATGTTAAGTAATGATAATATTTAATATATACTAGTAAATAAGGAGATAATATACTCAAATTAAAAAGAATATAAAGAAAAATCTGATTTAGTGGGAGTTTTGTTGAAGTTTTAATTTGTGCCCCGATGTAAGCAAATATACTTAGAAAATGGAATTTCACAATGGCTTAGTGACAGCGTGTCCTTTATTCATTCTCTTCAATATTAATGCATAAATTGTATATGAATATGAAGTGTTTAAGTGCGAATCTTATATGCTGCAATTCCCTGTTGATTAAATTGGGCAATACTGCCTAAGTAGCACTAACAGGTTTTTTTTAAGATAAATATAAATGAGAGGTATATAGTTGAAGTTAAATGGATTTTTTTGTGCCTTTTTTTAAAGGAAGTCCTGTAATTAGACTTTTGGGAAGGAAAAATGATTGTGTGGCTAACAACAGCGCGCTTCCTAGAAAAAATTAGGGAAGGGAAAAAAAATATTATTTCAATCCAAAATTTTAAGTTAATAATTCATAATTACATTAATGATTTTATATTAACATTTTTAACACATTCCCTTGTACAAAAATTATTGAATTTAAAAGGTGGATAATATATATGCTCATTTTTTAATTTTATGAAAAATGTAGGTGATAAAATCTGAATTTGTAACTATTTAATCACATAAACCCTGATAGTATATTATGTAACTTTAACCACTTTAATTTATTTTTTTTTTGTGCAATTTTTCAGGGGTTCTCTCTCTCCTTAATTATTATGTCAGCCGCAAAATTTTGTTATCCCATTTTATTATGTATAATCTTGAAATTGAACACAACAATTTATTCAATCCTCTCAATACCTTTATCTTGTATCATTAACCTGATTTCAGAACACAAACTGTAAATCTATAACCACAAGCGGAAGGGAGAGAAAAGGAGTAACATAGTAGAAAATAAAATCTCTCACATCAACATCACATAACTTGAGCTGATGTTAACTGAGACACAAGCTTGTTGGCTGCAACCTTTTCAATTTGATTTCAAAATCACATGCCATGGTCCATGAATTTATTAAAACTTATTATTTCTACCTAATGTTTGCCTGTTTCACCCATGTGACCTATGACCAAGTCAAGTGAGAAAAAAAAAAAAAAAAAAGTACCAAATCGTATTTATGCATAAGGGCACGCTCAATTGGCACAAAAGTTACAAAATGCTAGTGTGCAGTGTGTCCCTGAATACAATATATATGCAAGAAGAGCTTGCAAACCACTTGAAGGATTGGTCTATTCCAAGACCAGCATTCAGTGGACACAAACGCATTATTTCTGAGAATCTAGTTCATCTAACCTCACAGTTATTTTGAAAGGTCTATTTTCATCCCACTAAAGGCACAAACAGAGTTTGTTTGTTCTGAGTAGTCTCTGACCTATTTTGGTTCCTTATATAGATGCATAGCTAGCCTTTTTTTTTTTTTGGTCTATTCCAAGACCAGCATTCAGTGGACACAAACGCATTATTTCTGGTGTGTCTAACCTCACAGTTATTTTGAATCAGTCTATTTTCTGCAAAAAAGGCACAAACAGAGTTTGTTTGTTCTGAGTAGTCTCTGACCTATTTTGGTTCCTTATATAGATGCATAGCTAGCCTTGTTTTTTTTTTTTTTTTTCCTTCTATTTCTCATATATCCAATTGCTGTGCTGCTAATTTGCCTATCAATCATGTTATGCACAAGTGAGCCCAGAGAAAGCTTTTTGTACATCAATTATCACCAGACTGCATATGAGGACACATACTTATGTGTGACCCTCTTTGTGCTACAATTTTCTTTATATAACTGTCAGACCAAAAGGTTGTAAAAGGGATACCCAGAAAGAGAATAAAATCCAGAGCCTGATGTAGATTCGTTTCAAGAATAAAATATATTTAATGTTGCTCTTGCTCCATAATTTTTGTCCTTTCGGCATAAATTTGGGACTTAAATTTATTGGTTTAGATTTTCATCATATTGACAAAAAAAAGTTTTCCTTATGTTACAAATAGCTTGTGGGAATGTAAATCTTTTCATCAGTCCGGTATTTGTGATTACATAATAAAGTGGGACTCAAATATGAAGGCAATAGCAAATTCAACTATATGTATAAAAGAACAAGAAATCAAATTTTCCTTTGATTATAAATTATGTAGGAAGGTGAAAAAAGATCTATGTTGCGGAAACGTATCTCCAGTGAGACGAAGACATAGCAGAAAGCAAGCAATTCGAAATTTTGGATTAATGAGTTTTAAGTAGGGGTTTGATAAAATTAGGGTTTAATGTGTGTCCTTTAAAAGGACACAAGTTGTGTCCTTTTAGTCTTTTATACTATGTACTATAGGTAGTACATAGTAATAAGAGGAGAGATATTCTTACTATCAAAATCAACTCACTACCTATTTATCTAATCACCATTGGATCACCATTTTCTCTTTTTTCAAAAATTGTTTAGCATTCTCTCTCTTTGATCAAATGATGATTAGATAGGTAGTAAATTAATAGTAAAAAGTTTTGGTAGTAAGAATATTCTCCCTCTAGTTATAATATGAAAAGTTGCTTTTACCACTTTCCACGCCAGCTGAAAGTGACTCAAGAGAGAAAAAAAAAACAAATTTTCATATCATAACTATGTACTACCCGTAATACATAGTGTTAAAAATTAAAAGGATTTAACTTACACATCCTTCAAAAGGAGAAATGGTTTTCCTATAATTAAGCACATTATAACTAATCACTCAAAAATGAAAATAAATCAAGCAATCAGAAAACAAAAAATATTAGATAATCAAGGTAATCATCAGCCACTGAGTAGAAGGAAATGAGTTCAAAACCAATATTCTCTCACTCGGTCCATATATTCCATCATATATTATAGCAAGAAACATAATATATGAATCACGACGATAGTTTCTCTAAAAATAAGTATTATTTTTCATGTATCACAATGCATTATGTTTCTCAAGCCCATACGTATTACTTAAAGAATAAACCCAACATTTATTCTCAATCCAATTTTTAGTGATGTTTTTCAAAATAAATAAATGAATACACGTATCAAACTGAAATGAGAATGATCACAAATAGAGTTTCAAATAACACCGTTCTCACATTGAAATCACAAAGGGAACGAAATCTCATTCTATCTACACGATCTTTAAGTTTGAACGATGGTGTGCCTTCAATTAAAGGATCAACAATCATTAATTCAGTGTGTTAATGAACTCAATAACCGGCAAAAAAATGTAAATAATGCAATTTAATTAAAAAATTACGCGTTTAATGTTGCTTTACGAAAAATTACGGATGTAATGCACAATGTGACGCCACTTTTGGGCGTCACATGTGACGCCTCAATGGGGCGTCTTCCCCTGCACGAGAGACGCCCAATTGAGGCGTCACATTGTGCAGTCTATATATTCCCCCACCTTCTCCATTCAATTCGCACCTCTTCTCTCACTCTTCTTCATCTCTTCTTCACCAAAATTCCTTTATCTTTAATTTAGTATTTGAATTTTATTTGTTATTCTATTTAAATATGAGCTCAAATCCTGATTCTGTTCGTGTTGTGTTATATTACAATGGTAGGATGGTTGAAGGTCGACGAGGTGTCATATTTGAAGGTGAAAAAAGGCCGACACGTATCCAACGCAACGCAAGCATTGGCCAACTGCATGAGAGAATTCAGCAGAAGTTAAGTCTTCAAGACAACCAATGTATCACTCAGATCACGACAAGGGTATGGCAAGGTGATAAATACATTAGTTTGAAAGTGGTTGACGATGAAGACGTGGAGATGACAATGGAAGAATTTTTCAAGCAATCAAGGATAGATTTTCTGGAGTTGTATGTCGACATCGCCGTAACCGAGAATCTTCCCTTACCGGTGAGGTCAGTTGATTTAAATTCTCCCCGTCTTCCAGCTTCGCCTTCCGTTCATGCGTCTTCAGTTGGTAACTTTTATGAGGGACATGAAAATGATCCGACTTGGGAAATGCATGACGAAGACGACGACGACGATGAAAATATGACAATGGAAGAACGTCTTCTGGCGGATGATGCTAGTGCTTCAGAAGGAGATGAACCTCGTGAAATGGCTGCGTCTCAAATCCCAATATTCCATCAACCAGTCGTTGCGCAAATGTCGCAGTTGAATGACGTTGCGTCTTCCCCGTTAGGTATTCACCATGAAGGTAATTGAAATAAATTGTATATAGCTGAATAGAATATTGCTTTAATACCTGAATTAGGAAGTTTGTATTAAAAAGTTATAATCCGCAGTTGCAGGTGACGAAACTATTATTCCTTTTTGGGAAGGAATTCCGCATTATTCCTACATTGATTGGAGTTATCGGAGCGAACAAGAATCATGCACTGATGGTACGGTTTCAGGATCGGGTTCAATTCAAGGTCCGTGGCAACTGGGTGATGCGTTATTTGTCAATCAAGAACTTGCAACAACAAAATATGTCCAAATGGCACTTAAGCACCACCTCATTAGGGACCATCAAGAAGCAATTGTAATTGAGAGCACGCCTGCAAAGTTGACCATGAAATGTTGTGCGTATGATCAATGTTGCCCGTGGCGCGTCAGGGCGATCAAACCGGTATTTGGTGAAAATTGGAAGATTACGAGATGGGGTGGAAAACATAATTTTTTGAATGAGCACATTTCTCAGGGACATAGACAGCTAGATGCGGACGTAATTGCAGATCTCTTCATAGGTATGTTTTTATTTATTTCACTGACATGTCAACGTTTACGTACTGATGAAATTGAGTCTTCATCATCTTCAACGCAGGGATGATTAAGGAAGAACCATCAGTGTCAATCTCTTTGGTGCAAGAAAACTGCTAAATATGGCTTTAGAGTTTCCTACAGAAAGGCGTGGTATGCGAAGCAGAAAGCGATGGCAATTTTGTACGGTGATTGGGAGGAATCGTATGCTTTTCTGCCAAGGTGGTGCGAATACATGCTTCGCTTTTCTCCAGGTTCATTTTATCATATATAAACAAATGATCTTTATGCCGAGCAGAGCTTAGTTACTGGAAAAAAAGTTTTCCATCGTATATTTTGGACGTTTAGACAGTGTTGTGAGGCGTTCAAATTTGCCAAACCTGTCATTCAAATCGATGGAACACATTTATATGGAAAGTAAAAAGAAAAATTGTTGGTGGCCACAGCCCAAGATGGCAACGATGAATGTTTACTGATCGCTTTTGCCATTGTTGAAGGTGAAACCTTGGAAGCATGAGATTATTTTCTTGTTAATATTCGTGCTCATGCAGCCGCCAAATGCATGTCACGTCTTCTGTATTTGTCATATTGCAAGCAACTTCAATCAAAAGTTTCGAAATGAAGGTTTGAAACGGATGTTAAAGAATGGGTGGGAATCGTATCCATGCCCAGATTTGAAGGAGAATATGGCAACCACCCATGTCAGTACGACCGGGATCTGTCAATTCACACAAATTCCTGAACAGGTGTGACAGAATCGCAGATCCCCAGCTGTATCGGCCAATATCATCAAATCCTCCCCCAAGCAGCGGGACTAGCCGACAACCAAAATTGCTGCCTCCAGACTTGTCCGCCAGCAACCAAGTACCCAGCATCCTGGCGATATGTGCCTTTGTGAAGTATATCTTGGCAGCATGATTCCCTTTATGATCAGTCCACCGGGTATATAACCGATCGAAGTATGATATACGCAAGTCGCCAGAATTATGGAACTCATTCTGCTGTGGAACAACGCCAAATACAGCCCCACAAACAGCGGGCCAATCCTTAGAAGTGGATCCGATGACGACATCCCCATCAGTAGGCAACCCCAAGATGCCTGCCACATCTTGCAAGGTGATCGTCATCTCACCTTGGGTCATGTGGAAAGTGTGTGTCTCTGGTCTCCACCTCTCGACCAGAGCACTAATCAAAGGTGCATCAATCTGTGATAAATTATGCAATTAGAGCGTGTTAACGAATGGTATTGAATAATAACATAAATACAAATCAATGTAAAATGCATACCTGAATATGACGAATCTGGGCGACATGTATGAATCTGGCTTGCGTCAAGTAGTCTGTGACAACCTCTGGGATAGCGCCTATAGGTGGCCTCCCAGACGGCTTCCCACGTCTCGTTTTTATTTTTCGTACATGCTCCGTATTCCACACCCGCTGTGAAATATGAGCCTTTTACGTCCTCTTACGGAGGACCTCCCATCTGTATGGCCCAGGTATGATATACATACTGGGATCGATGGGCTCTACATCTGAAGCAGAACCGAATGAAGATGATGACTCAGTCGTTACCCTCAACTATATAATATAAAACAACACTTAAATTAATCACATGTAATGACCCATTTTATTTACAATTTATTTAAGCAATGAAATAATTTGTTATCAGATATTTTAAGCATATACGTCATTTTTATTACTGCTATCGAAATTAATGAAATAATGTTAATACGTGGTACAGTCGTTTATTTGTAATTAAATAATAATAAAACTTTGGACAAAAGTAATATAATTCTTACAGAATACTTACTACTATTTTCTAAATCACTAATTACTACGCTAAATCGTAATGCATAAGTAAATATTAATAATAATAACTACGTAACAAAAAAGGGAAGTAAAATTACAACATTCATGGCATTTCACAAAGTTTCTAATTGACTATCCTAATGTTCTCAGTCTCTAATATACGATCAATCCTAACATGCATTACTAACTACCACCGTAATTTAAACGTATATATAAGAGATATTACGACCTTACCTAAGTCGGCAGAGCTTCGCTACGAATCGTCGTTAGAGAAAGGTTAGAGAGAGGTTAGAGAGATGTGAATGAGTGAGGAGTATGAAAGGGGCGTTACATGTTGTATTACATCTGTAAATACCCTCCAAACTGCATTAAATGCGTAATTTTTTTAATTAAATTACATTATTTTAATTTTTTTGCCCTCAATAACCATCATTTTATCCGTAAAACACTTTTCTTGTGGCTAGACAGATGTTGTTGATGTGTTTTCTTGGACTACCAATTTTATTGTTTTGAGCAACAACAAAAAAAAATAGCAACTAAATTGTTATAGCAAAAGGGAATAGTTTGAGTTTAATTGCATCATCGGACACCCCATTATGCTTGGTTGTATCACAGGTTCTCAGAAATCTGTCCATGAAATCATTGGGGTCTTCATAGTCTTCTCCGCCAAATGGATTTTTCTCAACCAAGTCTATCAATGCTGGTTGGATGTCAAAATTATTGGCGTAGACTAGTGGCCTGATGATGCTTGAATTTGGCCTTGTAAACATTGGAGCCAAGATTGACTCCATCAATTCCTCCGCATGAGGTGGTTGATTATTAGCGGCCATTTCGGGTTCGGCTTTTGGCTCTGAACTCGAGGATTCCTCTTGCTTCTTTAGTTTGGTGAGCTTCCGGTTCTTCTTTGCAGTTTTCTCGATTTCTGGATCAAACTGTAAAGGTTCACTGTTAGCTTTACCTCGCATAATAAGAAAAGAAATATTTTAGTAACAACAATAAAAGAAAAATTCAATCTCAAAGATCGAAAGTTAAAAATAATATTGGCGTATTCAATCCCCGGCAACGGCGCCAAAAACTTTTGCGAACTCGGCAAGTATACCGATCGTTCCAAGTAATAAAGTGATAAGAAGAATATCGTTCCCACGAGGATTGAGGCACCAAGTACTAGTCTAACTATTCCCTTTAATTTGGAACAGAAAAGTTGTTTTTGTGTTGTGAAATCTATGTAGCACCGATACTGACACGGGACACGAGACACGATACGACACGACACTCCGACACGTTAATTCTAAAAAAATCTTAGATTTCGACACGTTCGGACACGTTTCGATATTAAATAATATTTTTAATTTATGTAATGTATATTATATTTAATATTCAATAATTTAACAAAAAATGAAGTTAAACTTATAATACCCATCAATTTTGCAAACAAAAATAAGATATCCCAAATATTTGTATTAAACTCAATAAAATGGTAATAGTAATCCAACGAATCTAATAATTTGAACTAAAAACGCAATGCAACGCAACTTTTGAATATTTTTTAAGTCTCTACAACGCGTGTTGGAGTGTCGAGAAGTGTCGGAGTGTCAGATTACACGACACGTTAGCATTTTGGAAGTGTCCGTGCTTCATAAATATGGAAAATCCAAAATAGAATTTAAAATAATTAAATTTAAAAACATAATTTAAATAATAGTGAAGTTGAACACAGGCAAGAACAGATAGCGAAAGAAAATTGATGAAAAATTAATAAGAAAACTGTAGCCAGGATACACTTCACCTCTGATCCTCCCTTATATTCCTATATTGTATTTTATAAATAATTAACTCGTTTGTTCAGACAATTCATTATTTCCCTATAAAATAGTTGAACCCTAATGTCTTAGTGATTTCATCCCTTTAATCCAATCAGAATTCTAATGTCTTAGTAATCCCTCTTGAATTAAGCATTAAACAAATGAATTATGAGTCTGGTATTAATGTAAGACTATGTCTAGATCATACTCAAATTTTTATTCTACCCTTATCCAGATTAAAACCCCAATATGTCTATTGTGAATTCTAACCCTCAAAGTCCTATAATTTAGAATGTCCAATTCTAAACAGATATGGAAAAATTAAACCAGGTAGAATAAAACAAACTAACTAATTAAAATATAAAATATCAATACAGAATATATAAAGGATTCACAATGGATCCGTGAACCCAACTACAAAAAGAAATTTTTCAAAAAATGTTCATGTCTAACTTAAACAAATTAAAACAAAAAGAATTCATGAAAAAAAGAAAAGAGAAAAGATGAAGGTGAAATCTTGATCTCCACACGAGTCTCAAAGAGCTCTCTCAATTCTCCCAGCCAAAAATGATCTCTTTTAGGGTCTGTGTTCCCTTTATATAGCCAGCTCTCAATCAGGTCAGAATCCCTGAATTTATTGTCCTTAATTTTCCGTTTTTATCACAATTCCACAATTCAAGGATTGCATTCATGACGCCTGCATAGTCAGCGCCTTCTCTGCGACTCCACAATTCAAGGACTGCATTCATGACGCCTGCGTAGTCAGTGCCTACTCTGCGACTCCACAATTCATGGATTGCATTCATGACACTTGCGTAGTCAGCGCCTATTCTGCGACTCCACAATTCAAGGATTGCATTCATGACGCATGCGTAGTTAGCGCCTACTCTGCGACTCCACAATTCATGGATTGCATTCATGACGCCTGCGTAGTCAGCGCCTACTCTGTAACTCCAGAATTCAAGGACTGCATTCATGACGCCCATGCAATCAGCGTGGAATGCAAAGATGACTGGCGCTACTAGCGCAAGATTCACGATGTGAGCGTGAATGCCTCTTAATGAAAAATTCCTTTTGCGCTACTAGCGCCACACCCACGTTATCAGCGTGTGTCTTCAGTTTTTGAGCTTTTGAAATTGGAATTCTTTTATCTTATTTTCCTACAAAAATATAATAAAATCAGTGACTAGATATCTGATTGAGATATATCAATTTAATAACAATTATAGCTCTTTTTATCCAAGATTGATCAAGATTCTTTCTCTTTTTGGATTAAAATCATATATATGCTGGGGGCATATCAACCAACACAGGTGCAGTAGTCAGTCTCTCCTCCAACTCTTGGAAGCACTCCTCACACTCATGTGTCCATACAAATGGAGTCTCCTTTCGGGTAAGGCGAGTCAGCGGTAACACAATCTTGGAGAATCCCTCAATGAACCTCTTTTAGTACCCAGCCAAACCTAAGAAGCTCCTTACCTCTGTAGCCGTCTTGGGCCTCTCTCAATCCATCACGGCCTCAATCTTGTTAGGATCAACTCCAACCCCATCAGCAGAAATCACATGACCCAGAAGTTTTACCGACTTGAGCCAAAACTCACATTTCGACGGCTTTGTATATAACTTTTTCTCTTTCAGCACTTGCAACACAATCTTCAAGTGCTCAGCATGCTCCTTATCATTCTTGGAGTAAATTAAAATATCATCAATGAAGACGATCACAAACTGATCCAGATAAGGCTGAAAAATCCTGTTCATGTAGTCCATGAACACTGCAGGTGCATTGGTGAGTCCGAACGGGATCACCAAATACTCATAGTGACCGTATCTTGAACGAAATACAGTCTTTGGGACATCCTCCGACTTTACCCGAATATGATGGTATCCAGACCGGAGATCAATCTTCGAATACACGCAAGAACCCTTGACCTGATCCAGCAACTCGTCAATACGTGGAAGGGGATACTTGTTCTTGATCGTCACCTTGTTCAGCTGCCTGTAGTCGGTGCACAATCACATTGTCCCGTCTTTCTTCTTAACAAAAATGACCGGGGCTCCCCAAGGAGACACACTCGGCCGAATGAAGTCTTTCGCCAAAAGATAAATCAATCCTTTATATCAAGGTAAAGATAAAGATAATTATATGAACGAAAAACTATAAATCAATCCTTCATATCAAGGGTTCACATATGGATCGTGACCCTGACTACAATAAAGAGATCTAGCCAACCATGGACATGACTGATCTCTAAAGATTCAACATAAACGAAATACAAAAGAAAAGAAAAAGAAGATGAAAAAGATGAACATAATGAACAGTTCTTCAGCCGTCAGTGTTTTTCCAGAATTCAGATCTGCTAGGGTTGTGGCTAAGAGGGTCCTTTTATACGCATTTTTTTATTCTTCCAAAAATACCCTCCAAAAACACGGTAAACCTTCCCCGCAAACCGGCGCCGGTGTGGCGCAATCCCGCGCGGTGCCACTGTCCAAATTATAAAAGACAGCACTGAATGCACGTAACTTGGTGCCATTTTGGCGCCACTCCAATTTCTTCATACAAAAGTGGCGCTACTTGGCTCCATTTGCAATTAAAAAGTGGCGCTAGTAGGCTTGATAAGTGTGGCGCTAGTTGGCGCCACTTGCATTAGTCCGGTGTGGAGTTCGTAATCTGGCGCGGGTCTGCACCATGTTGCTAGAATTTTTACTCTCTGCACCCATATGGGATTGCGCTAAAAGGATTTAAATAATTTTCACTTCTTTTTCTGTAAAACACAACCAATAAGTGAGAAATATTATTGAAAGAAAGAATCTTTCTTCATGCCTGGCCACCATAAATTTCTCTTCAGGTCTTGATACATCTTAGTAGCACCAGGATGGATAGTAAATTTGCCCTTATGGGCCTCTGCCATAACCTCCTCAGTCAATGGCCCTCGAGGAATTACAACCCTCTTCTGAAATAACAGCAACCCATCCTCGTTCCAAGACACAGCGTCTTGGTTCTTCACATAGTCAAGGCACTATCTTTGCACTTGCGCCTCTTTAATCTTCTCCATTAGCTCATTAATCACATCTGTTGTTTCCATCTCGAGAAGTGCACCCCCAAACAAGGAAGTCACTGTTAGGTCTCGAAACTTCTCGATCACATCAAAATCACCCATCATCAAACTGGATAGGCTCGCAGATTTCCGGCTCAAAGCATCAGCTACCACATTGGCCTTGCCAAGATGGTACTTCAACTCAAGTCATAATCCTTCAAGAACTCCATCCATCTCCTCTGTCTCATGTTCAGCTCCTTCTGATCAAACAGATACTTCAAGCTCTTATGATCACTGAACACGGCAAACTTCATGCCATACAAGTAATGCCTCCAAATCTTGAAAGCAAATACAATAGGTGCCAACTCCAAGTCGTAAGTCAGGTAGTTCTCCTCGTGAGGCTTCAACTACCTCGAAGCATAAGAACATCTTTCCCATTCTGCATCAACACGCAGCCTAGCACCTTCCCAGAGGCATCACAAAATAACTCAAACTGCTCCGCAGGATCAGGAAGGACCAATGTTGCGTAGTCGGCAAGTGTACCGATCGTTCCAAGTAATACAGTGATAAGAAGAATATCGTTCCCACGAGGATTGAGGCACCAAGTACTAGTCTAATTATTCCCTTTAATTTGGAACATAACTTAAATAACAGTGACGTTGAACGTAGGCAAGAACAGATCAAGAACGCAAAGAAAATTGATGAAAGATTCATAAGAAAACTGTAGCCAGGATACACTTAACCTCTGATCCTCCCTTATATTCCTATATTGTATTTTATAAATAATTAACTCGTTTGTTCAGACATGTTGAGGGCTCCAACGTGCAAGCCCTCAACATGTCCTCCAAGGTCTGGATGGTCCTCTCATTCTGTCCTTCAGTCTGAGGATGATAGGCGGTACTCAGTCTCAACTGCGTACCAAAAGCCTCCTGCAGCGCCTCCCAGAACCAAGATGTGAACTTCGGATGCCTATCACTAATGATACTCTCGGGCACCCCGTGAAGTCTCACAATCTCACGAACATAAATCTTGGCTAACTGCTCTGTAGTGAAGCTCACCTTCACTGGAAGAAAATGGGCAGACTTAGTCAATCTCTCCACAATGACCAAGATAGAATCACAACCAGCCAGAGTCTTTGGCAATCCCACCACGAAGTCCATGGAAATGCTCTCCCACTTCCACTGTGGTATGCCAAGAGGTTGAAACTTACCAGACAGCTTCTGGTGTTCAATCTTCACCTTTTGGCATACTAGGCACATGGACACATATACGACAGGCACTTGGACACATATACGAAAATATCTTTCTTCATGCCCCGCAACCAAAAATTTATCTTTAGGTCTTGATACATCTTAGTAGCACCAGGGTGGATAGTAAATTTGCCCTTATGGGCCTCTGCCATAACCTCCTCAGTGAATCGCCCTCGAGGAATTACAACCCTCTTATGAAACAACAGCAACCCATCCTCGTTCCAAGACACACCGCCTTGGTTCTTCACATAGTAAAGGCATTATCTTTGCAATTGCGTCTCTTTAATCTTCTCCACCAGCTCATTAATCACCTCTGTTGTTTCCATCTCGAGAAGTGCACCCCCAAACAAGGAAGTCACTACCAGGTCTCGAAACTTCTCGATCACATCAAAATCACCCATCATCAAACTGGATAGGCTCACAGATTTCCGGCTCAAAGCATCAGCTACCACATTGGCCTTGCTCAGGATGGTACTTCAACTCAAAGTCCTAATCCTTCAAGAACTCCACCCATCTCCTCTGTCTCATGTTTAGCTCCTTCTGATCAAATAGATACCTCAAGCTCTTATGGTCACTGAACACGGCAAACTTCATGCCATACAAGTAATGCCTCCAAATCTTGAAAGCAAATACAATAGCTGCCAACTCCAAGTCGTGAGTCAGGTAGTTCTCCTCGTGAGGCTTCAACTGCCTCGAAGCATAAGCAACATCTTTCCCATTCTGCATCAACACGCAACCTAGTACCTTCTCAGAGGCATCACAATATAACTCAAACTACTCCGCAGGATCAGGAAGGACCAATGTTGCATAGTCGGCAAGTGTACCGATCGTTCCAAGTAATAGAGTGATAAGAAGAATATTGTTCCTACGAGGATTGAGGCACCAAGTACTAGTCTAACTATTCCCTTTAATTTGGAACATAAAAGTTGTTTTTGTTTTGTGAATTAATTTGGAAAATCCAAAATAGAATTTAAAATAATTAAATTTAAAAACGGAATTTAAATAACAGAGACGTTGAACGTAGGCAAGAACAGATCAAGAACCCGAAAGAAAATTGATGACAGATTCATAAGAAAACTGTAGCCAGGATACATTTCACCTCCGATCCTCCCTTAGAATAAAACAAGATATGGAAAAATTAAACCAGGTAGAATAAAACAAACTAACTAATTAAATTATAAAATATCAATGCAGAATATATAAAGAATTCACAATGGATCCGTGATCCCAACTACAAAAAAAAAAAAAAATTAGCAAGAAATGTTCATGTCTGACTTAAGCAAATTAAAACAAAAAGAATTCATGAAGAAAAGAAAAGAAGAAAAGACGAAGGTGAAATCTTAATCTCCAACACGAGTCTCAAAGAGCTCTCTCAATTCTCCCAGCCAAAAATGATCTCTTTTAGGGTATTTGTTCCCTTTATATAGCCAGCTCTCAATCAGGTCATAATCCCTAAACTTATTTTCATTAATTTTCCATTTTATCACAATTCCACAAGTCAAGGATTGCATTCATGACACCTGCGTAGTCAGCGCCTACTCTGCGACTCCACAATTCAAGGATTGCATTCATGACGCCTGCGTAGTCAGCGCCTACTCTGCGACTCCACAATTCAAGGATTGCATTCATGACGCCTGCGTAGTCAGCGCCTACTCAGCGACTCCACAATTCAAGGATTGCATTCATGACGCCTGCGTAGTCAGCGCCTACTCTGCGACTCCACAATTCAAGGATTGCATTCATGACGCCTGTGTAGACAGCGCCTACTCTGCGACTCCACAATTCATGGATTGCATTCATGACACCTGCGTAGTCAGTGCCTACTCTGCGACTCCACAATTCAAGGACTGCATTCATGATGGCCATGCAATCAGCGTGGGATGTAAAGAAGACTGGCGCTAATAGCGCGAGATTCACGCTGTGAGCGTGAAAGCCTCTGAATGAAAAATCCCTTTGGCGCTACTAGCGCCACAACCACGTTATTAGCGTGTGTCTTCAGTTTTTGAGCTTTTCAAATTGGACTTCTTTTATCTTATTTTCCTACAAAAATATAATAAAATTTGTGACAAGATATCTGATTGAGATTTATCAATTTAATAACAATTATAGTCCTTTTTATCCAAGATTTATCAAGATTCTTTCTCTTTTTGGCTTAAAATCATATATATGCTGGGGGCATATCAAACAATTCCCGGATTTGAACTTTGTTGTCCTCAGCAATGTAATAGATTAAAGTTAGAGCAAAGAATAACTCTGTGAAGAAAAATATGGAACATGAATATCTTAAGAGATCAGATTGCTATGCATGTATAACTCCTTGTTAAAAACTTAAACAATGATTTTTCAGTTGTATCAAGAATTCAGGTCGTAACTTGAATATTCCTCACTGGATAAATATATACTCTCATCACTCTAGTGTTTGAGGGGTTCACACTCATTCCATCAGTGTAGTAGTAATTCCATAAGCTTGAACATATTCTCAAGTTCCTAAGATTGAGGAACCCATTTGACATGCATAGACTGATCAAAAGGTCTTTGATAGGTTATAACTTGGCCTGGTTTGGGGGTGAGAATCTTTTGGACAGAGGCTGATTAATTTGAGACTGAAATATTGAGATTTTTGATAACATTTTCTTCTCAGTCTTTAATTCTGCCACTTGTCTTCGTTTTGGGATTCTTTTCCCTCTTTCACTAACTTTTCTTTTCTTTCCTTGTTTGCAGATGTTTTCTTTATTTTCTCTTTTGAGCTGCAATCACCCCCCTTTTTTTCTTTTTTAGAATTTTTGCAGTATTTTTGCAGACCATTCTTCTGTTTCCTTTTTAAACTTACTTAACTTTTCTTTTGAGAAGTACTTTGACTTTTTTTTCTTTGATCAGCATTTCAAACTCTTTCAAGGTTTGTCAATGGAAAATTGGTTAAGTACTTTCATCAGGTTTTTGAATAAATTGGTCTAAGGCTAAAAGGGGCTAACAATGGAAAATTGTTTTAGGTAGGCTATTTGGCTCTAAGTTAACAAGAATAAACATGCCTTTATCATGTTAGTACTGCATGCAAGCTAGAGAAACAGTTCAAGTTCTAGAAAACTACTACAGTGAGACCTCTCTGAAAAAATATTTCTGTATAGGCTCAACCTCACGGTTATAATTCAAGCTAGAATCTAATTTCAAAATTTCACATCAAGCATTATCTAAGAATTTTCACCAAAACAGTTATACAAACGAGCAATCATCATTCTCAGTTCATAAAAATAATTTAATGCTCCACAGATATCATGCTTCTTATGATTCAATCTAATTAATTACTGAGTAATCATAGCAAAATCTAGCAATGCTTGTTCAAGAATTCACTATTTTTGGGTTTTTTTTAATAAAAAATAAAAATAAAAAAATGGAAAGGTTAAGAATATCTCCCTTTTTTAACAGAAAAATTTTTGTTTGATGTCTCTGTTGTGTGATTTTGTGTTAGCAGGTCTCGCATATAGTATGCGCCTAATTCCCAGATTTAGAATGTTGCTGTCTTCAGCAACAAACTAAACTAGTCGAGTGAAGCTAATTCTGCGCAGGTGGAATACTCACACACTTGTTAAACATCAAACAGAATAATTATAACTAAGCATGTAAAAGGAGATATAATCAAACCCTACTCTAAAAACAGCAAAAAGAAAATATAAAGTCAAGGTAATTGGTGAGAACTCTGGCGCTGACAGCGTGGATTTCACGCTGTGAGCACGGAGCTCACTATCTCTTTTGGTTTTGTGGCGCTACTAGCATCAAATTGGTGCTGATAGCGCCAATTCCCATATTTAGACTTTTTCATATTGTCCTTAATTCACCACCTACTTGACTTATTAAAATCAAACTAACCTATGCAAATAAAATAAATAAAAGAAAAGAAAAAGAAAAAGAAAAAGAAAATAACTATTGGGTTGCCTCCCAATTAGCACTTGTTTAATGTCACGAGCCTGACGTACCCCCTGTGATTACGGTGGTTGGAAGCATGCTATCATTGATGACCCAGTCTTCTTGATCTAGTATTGTATACTTCCAGGATCATATGCACGTGGGTGAGGAGGAGGTTTCTCATAAAATTTAAGCTTAGGTTTCACATATTCTTCCTTGCTCTTGGGCTTTTCCATCTTAACTTTTGATTTGCTTTCTTCATGCCACTGATGGATTTCCTTCTAGTATCATTCGTTAACCTTTTTCTTTTTCAACTCCTCTGTCGGAATTTCAGCATCTTCCTTCGAAGGGTTTTCATCAAAGGATTCTTTCTTTTCTTCAAGAGTTTGATCATCTTCTTTTTCAAGGAGGAGTGCTTCAAGAATGTCTGCCCGGAAACAGTCACCATTATCTCCTGCATGCTTCATAACTTTGAACACATCGATGGTGACTTTTTCTTCGTCCATTCTCAATTCCAGCTTTCCATTTTCCACATCAATCATAGCTCTTGTTGTGGCAAGGAATGGCCTACCCAACAAAAGAGGCACGTCTCCTTCTTCTTCCATGTCGAGAACTATGAAGTCAGCAAGGAAGATGAACCTGTCCACTTTGACAAGTACGTCTTCTATTACTCCGTTTGGTCTTCTCAACATTCTATTAGCAAGTTGCAGTGATAATGTTGTCGGCTTCAACTCAGAAATTCCAAGAGACTTCATTACTGACAGTGGCATAAGGTTGATGCTTGCTCCAAGATCACACAATGCCCAGCCAACATCAATGTTCCCTATCGCAATCGGGATGTTGAAACTCCCTAGATCTTGAAGCTTTGGGGAAAACTTCTTCTGGATTATGGCACTGCACTCTTCGGTGAGAGCCACTGTTTCACATTCCTGCAACTTATGCTTTCTAGACAATAGTTATTTCATAAACTTAGCATAGTTAGGCATGTTAGCTAAAGCTTCAGCAAAGGAAATATTAATTTGCAACTTTTTAAATATTTCTAAAATCCTGGCTTGTTGTTGCTTCTGTGCTTGCTTTGACTTTGTGGGATAAGGTGGTTGCTCGAAGCGAGAGAAATCCCATTGCTTCTTTGGAATCTCTGCAGGTTTTTCCTTTGCCTCTTCTTTTCCTTTCTCTGCAAGTTCTTCTTTCTCACTTGCAGGTGTTTCCACTTCTTTTTCATGCTCTGGCTCAATAACTGGTTCATTAAATTTCTTTTTCTGAGCCACCTTTGGCTTGTCTTGAGGAGTGATTTCAATTTCACTCCTAGTTACAATAGATTTGCAGTCTGCCTTAGGATTCATGATAGTATCACCAGGAAATTACCCTCGAGTTCTTTCAGCTAACTGTCTAGACAACTGACCTATCCGAGTCTCCAAATTCCTCATAGATGCATACTGGTTTTTGTGATGAGCCCTTATCTCATTCATGAATCTGTCAGTATTTTTCCTCAATTGTATCAGTGCTCTCTCTAGTTCAGATGTTTGAGTTTGTGGGACTAGTGGAGGTTGCAAAGAGTTGTTGGATTTGTAATCCAAACCTGTTCCTTGCACCTTCCTTTGGAAGTTGTTCCCTGGAGCACTGTTCTGGTTTCTTCCATAATTCTGTTGTGGTTTTGGTTCATACCAGATCCAATTGACTTGTAAAGCATCTGATCCTACCAATGTTGGGCACATGTTAGAATCATGCTTCTCTTGGCAATACTCACAGTTAACTTCGTTAGCTGTATCAATTTGAGCCTTAGAAAGTTGCAACTTGTCAAACTTTGCATTCAGACTAGCTATCTGTTGAGACAAGATCTTTTGTTCTGCAAGTGATGCATCATTGTTTCCCAATTGCAGAACTCCCCTCCTTGGTTGAACTGTCATTGATGCATTATCAGCTCTTGCCATGTAGTCGATTAACTCTAAAGTTTCTGCTGTTGTCTTCTTTGCTATGGTTCCTCCAGCTGCACCATTGACCACCATCCTGGATTTCGGCGTCATTCTGTTATAGAAGACTCTGGCCTTCTTTCCGTTCGGCAAGTCGTACTGGGGACACTTCCTGATCAATTCTTGGAACCTAGTCCAAGCTGCACATAAAGGTTCTCCCGGATATTGAGTGAAGTTAGTGATCTCATTCACAAACTTATTGTATTTCTCCCTGGAGAAGTGCTTTGCAAAGAATTTAGCGGCCAAATCATCCCACATTGTGATGCTGTTGGGGGCTTGTCTATCCAACCATCTCAGAGCTTTCCCTGTTATAGCAAAAGGGAATAGTCTGAGTTTAATTGCATCATCGGACACCCCATTATGCTTGGTTGTATCACAGATTCTCAGAAGTCTATCCATGAAATCATTGGGGTCTTCATAGTCTTCTCTGCCAAATGAATTTTTCTTAACCAAGTTTATCAGTGCTGGCTAGACGTCAAAATTATTGGCGTTGACTGGTGGCCTGAAGATGCTTGAATTTGGCCTTGTAAACATTGGAGCCAAGATTGACTCCATTTCGGGTTCGCTTTTGGCTCTGGACTCGAGGATTCCTCTTGCTTCTTTAGTTTAGTGAGCTTCTGGTTCTTCTTTGCAGTCTTCTCGATTTCTGGATCAAACTGTAAAGGTTCATTGTTAGCTTTACCTCGCATAAAAATAAAAGAGACCTTTTAGTAACAAAAATAAAAGAAAAAATCCCAATCTCAAAGATCGAAAGTTAAAACTAATATTGGCGTATTCAATCCCCAGCAACGGCGCCAAAAACTTGTTGCGTAGTAGGCAAGTGTACCGATCGTTCCAAGTAATAAAGTGATAAGAAGAATATCGTTCCCACGAGGATTGAGGCACCAAGTACTAGTCTAACTATTCCCTTTAATTTGGAATAAAAAAGTTATTTTTGTGTTGTGAATTAGTTTGGAAAATCTAAAATAGGATTTAAAATAATTAATTTAAAAATAGAATTTGAATAACAGTGAAGTTGAACACAGGCAAGAACAGATTAAGAACGCGAAAGAAAATTGATGAAAAATTCTTAAGAAAACTGTAGCCAGGATACACTTCACCTCCGATCCTCCCTTATATTCCTATATTGTATTTTATAAATAATTAACTCGTTTGTTCAGACAATTCATTATTTCCCTATAAAATAGTTGAACCCTAATGTCTCAGTGATTCCAAACCTTTAATCCAATCAGAATTCTAATGTCTTAGTAATCCCTCTTGAATTAAGCATTAAACAAATGAATTATGAGTCTGCAATTAATGTAAGCCTATGTCTAGATCATACACAAATTTTTATTCTACCCTTATCCAGATTAAAACCCCAATATGTCTATTGTGAATTCTAACCCTCAAAACCCTATAATTTAGAATGGCCAATTCTAAACAGGATATGGAAAAATTAAACCATGTAGAATAAAACAAACAAACTAATTAAAATATAAAATATCAATACAGAATATATAAAGGATTCACAATGGATCCGTGAACCCAACTACAAAAAGAAATTTTTCAAAAAATGTTCATGTCTAACTTAAACAAATTAAAACAAAAAGAATTCATGAAAAAAAGAAAAGAAGAAAAGATGAAGGTGAAATCTTAATCTCCAACACGAGTCTCAAAGAGCTCTCTCAATTCTCCCAGCCAAAAATGATCTCTTTTAGGGTCTCTGTTCCCTTTATATAGCCAGCTCTCAATCAGGTCAGAATCCCTGAATTTATTTTCATTAATTTTCCGTTTTTATCACAATTCCACAATTCAAGGATTGCATTCATGACGCCTGCGTAGTCAGCGCCTTCTCTGCGACTCCACAATTCAAGGACTGCATTCATGACGCCTGCGTAGTCAGTGCCTACTCTGCGACTCCACAATTCATGGATTGCATTCATGACGCTTGCGTAGTCAGCGCCTATTCTGCGACTCCACAATTCAAGGATTGCATTCATGACGCATGCGTAGTTAGCGCCTACTCTGCGACTCCACAATTCATGGATTGCATTCATGACGCCTGCGTAGTCAGCGCCTACTCTGTGACTCCAGAATTCAAGGACTGCATTCATGACGCCCATGCAATCAGCGTGGAATGCAAAGATGACTGGCGCTACTAGCGCGAGATTCACGATGTGAGCGTGAATGCCTCTTAATGAAAAATTCCTTTTGCGCTACTAGCGCCACACCCACGTTATCAGCGTGTGTCTTCAGTTTTTGAGCTTTTGAAATTGGACTTCTTTTATCTTATTTTCCTACAAAAATATAATAAAATCAGTGACAAGATATCTGATTGAGATATATCAATTTAATAACAATTATAGCTCTTTTTATCCAAGATTGATCAAGATTCTTTCTCTTTTTGGATTAAAATCATATATATGCTGGGGGCATATCAACCAACACAGGTGCAGTAGTCAGTCTCTCCTTCAACTCTTGGAAGCACTCCTCACACTCATGTGTCCATACAAATGGAGTCTCCTTTCGGGTAAGGCGAGTCAGCGGTAACACTATCTTGGAGAATCCCTCAATGAACCTCTTTTAGTACCCAGCCAAACCTAAGAAGCTCCTTACCTCTGTAGCCGTCTTGGGCCTCTCTCAATCCATCACGGCCTCAATCTTGTTAGGATCAACTCCAACCCCATCAGCAGAAATCACATGACCCAGAAGTTTTACCGACTTGAGCCAAAACTCACATTTCGACGGCTTTGTATATAACTTTTTCTCTTTCAGCACTTGCAACACAATCTTCAAGTGCTCAGCATGCTCCTTATCATTCTTGGAGTAAATTAAAATATCATCAATGAAGACGATCACAAACTGATCCAGATAAGGCTGAAAAATCCTGTTCATGTAGTCCATGAACACTGCAGGTGCATTGGTGAGTCCGAACGGGATCACCAAATACTCATAGTGACCGTATCTTGAACGAAATACAGTCTTTGGGACATCCTCCGACTTTACCCGAATCTGATGGTATCCAGACCGGAGATCAATCTTCGAATACACGCAAGCACCATTGACCTGATCCAGCAAATCGTCAATACGTGGAAGGGGATACTTGTTCTTGATCGTCACCTTGTTCAGCTGCCTGTAGTCGGTGCACAATCACATTGTCCCGTCTTTCTTCTTAAAAAAAATGACCGGGGCTCCCCAAGGAGACACACTCGGCCGAATGAAGTCTTTCGCCAAAAGATAAATCAATCCTTTATATCAAGGTAAAGATAAAGATAATTATATGAACGAAAAACTATAAATCAATCCTTCATATCAAGGGTTCACATATGGATCGTGACCCTGACTACAATAAAGAGATCTAGCCAACCATGGACATGACTGATCTCTAAAGATTCAACATAAACGAAATACAAAAGAAAAGAAAAAGAAGATGAAAAAGATGAACATAATGAACAGTTCTTCAGCCGTCAGTGTTTTTCCAGAATTCAAATCTGCTAGGGTTGTGGCTAAGAGGGTCCTTTTATACGCATTTTTTTATTCTTCCAAAAATACCCTCCAAAAACACGGTAAACCTTCCCCGCAAACCGGCGCCGGTGTGGCGCAATCCCGCGCGGTGCCACTGTCCAAATTATAAAAGTCAGCACTGAATGCACGTAACTTGGTGCCATTTTGGCGCCACTCCAATTTCTTCATACAAAAGTGGCGCTACTTGGCTCCATTTGCAATTAAAAAGTGGCGCTAGTAGGCTTGATAAGTGTGGCGCTAGTTGGCGCCACTTGCATTAGTCCGGTGTGGAGTTCGTAATCTGGCGCGGGTCCGCACCATGTTGCTAGAATTTTTACTCTCTGCACCCATATGGGATTGCGCTAAAAGGATTTAAATAATTTTCACTTCTTTTTCTGTAAAACACAACCAATAAGTGAGAAATATTATTGAAAGAAAGAATCAATATAATTAGCAAATATGTATTTAAGTTGCTCTTTTATGACTCAATTCTTATCAATTTTAACACATAATATCACACTTGCCAGAGGCACATCACAAAGGAGGACAGAGATTTGGGGATAATATACCTAGAATTTCTAAATTGAAAACAAGTATACTCGCCTAAAAATGCCAGAAATGCTAAGAAAATTCAAAACAAAATCTGAAAAGATTCAAAAAGATTCGACAACTACCCATAAAAGTGCATAAGAGACTCAGAATGCAAATGCAGGAAGCTAAACACTATAAATCTCCAAGAGCATTCAAATACACGAAAGATTGAATCATGGGAGGAAGTACCTAAATAAAAAGAGTTTTTGGAATGCGCTGGAATTCGAACTCTTGAAAAGATGAAGATCGAAGAACGGAATGCGGGACAAATCCTTCACTAAAATAACAAGTGTAAAAGAAGAAGAAGAAAAAAGGGTATATATATACAACTTTCTGTAACCGCAACGGTTACGAATGGCAAAGGTGAGGGGCATAAATGTCAATTCCACCAAAAAACAATGATTACATATTTGAAACGGCTCAGACATTAAATGCACATGAAATCCGAAGACGACAAGAGTTACCTGCAGCACGCTAATGAATGCAAAGTTACCACATGTAAAAATTGCATCATTGCTGCGATAAATATAAATTTTCTCCAGAAAATATAATTGCACAAATAATCGAGATATCAGGAACCTTAGCCGGGTTCCTGGAATGAAGTTCTACACATAGCAAGCTGCAAAGACCTACATAGAGTTTTCAAGCCGAGTTACAAAACAAATGAACTTGAGGGCAACTCGTCAGTTGATGAAACAGCTCAAGTTCATCTGTGACTCGACTTAGAACGACATGAATAATATCTCGATACATTGAGTACTCAACTTACCGAGATAGGGGTAGATATATTACCCCATAATATGTAAAAATCTAGGAATTTTGAAAACCAGACACCTCCCAAAGGGAAATCCAAGGCTAAAGCCAAAGGATATTTACTCGACCAGAATGCATAAGCAAGAAGATCATAAAAATCGGGATTGGTTTTCCAATGAACACGGATAACCTTTGAAGTAAACCGGACAAGTACAAAACTTACAGAGAATCAGAGTATTTTCACCCCGGCAGCTCGGATACCCAAACTGTCTGGCTGACTGGCAACTGTTATGGACACATATATGAGACCCATATACTGATAAACCCAACAAAGGGAAATCCAAATATAAATCAAATACAGTTAAGGAAAGATATCCAATCAAGGATACCAATCCTAATACGACAGCATAATACACCGGCTTGGGCCATTCGTAGAAGCATTGAAAGTCCAGCACCCAATACCCACAGGTAAACTCTATAAATAAGAGGTAAAATCTACAGGTTCGCACGCTCTCTCTTACTGTTATGCTATCATTGTTCGCACACACACACCCATTTGGCAATGCCGTATATTATTCCCTGTGTACAGTGATTTGCTTAACTCAAGAGCATCTAATTCATAGATACCTTATAGAGGGCACCTAGATCCAAAAATAACATACTAGTCCATTGGGCTATACATCTTTGTCTCAAAGACGAAACATATTGAATATCAACATGCTTATATTATTCAAATTAATAATAAGCAAAGGGAATTATATTATTTCTTAATATAAATATTAGGGGAATGATCCATTTACAATATTTTTTACAAATTATACTAAGTATGACCCGTCATATTTAGTATAATTTGTAAGAATTTGTAAAAAAAAAAAATTGTGAATATAACCTTCCCCTAAATATTAAATGTAAATAAGACATCAAAGTGCAATTCCTTCACGATTTTTTTTTATAATATAATTACAATAAATAATCACTGTTTTTATTTTAAAACGTCTGGGGTATTCTTTTCACCAGGTTCGTCACTCAATAGTCATATTGACATACCCGTCAATGAGTCACACTATTGGACCGTGAGAGTTGCCAACGCTGACTTTGCTCATATGCTTTTTGTGGCTTCTATATTTCACTACATTACCCTTATATGGTAAGAAGATATATTATCGCAAGACTTCATTATTTTTCAAATTTTGAAATTTGATAAAAAATACAGAATGAACTTGTCCTTTTCAAAGGATAAAGTCATTTGTTTAAGAAAACGCAAAATTCAAATATATTTATATGTTTACATGATGATTTATTAATAACTTGTCTGCATAAAAATATTAAACTTAATTCAAATACTCCTAATTTCTATATTATCAAAAACTGACATGATTTGTAAGTAAAACTTTAAAACAATTTTTAAATATATAATAAAGTATTTAATAATCTGTTATATTTGAGGATCATCATATCACTATATATACTTCCAATAATTTCTTAGCACAAGTGACCTTGATATTGACACCTGTTAGTAGAGTCATAGATAAAATAAAATTTTAGTGTATTCTTTATTGTTCTTTCAATTAAAGCTCAATTGGGCTTAGTATGTAAGAAGAGGTCAAAAGATCTACATCAAGCACAATAAAGTTAGAGTTTCTTAGAACTCATATATATTTTTCTCTTTCAGCCATCAACATTAGGTGTTCTATTGCTGTTGTTGCTAAGGTAAGATCATTTCCCTGAAAGTGAAATAGTACCCACACACATCCCATTATATAGTCTTAAAGATCTGACACTAGTCAGCCTCAAGGAGATTGTTTGTGCTACGAAGCTAAGAAGAGCAGTTCATTAAGGATAATCATATATAAGGAGATCCTGCATGAGATCTGCACATCAAGAAATAAATTAGAATCATGATAATCTGTCGCATCCCAACTGCAACGGTCTAAGTGCTTCCGTAGATTCAATTGCGCTTATATTTACAATATTAAAATTTTAGTGTATTCATCACAATAAAATTTATATATTAATCCAACTATATATTAATAGAATAAAATAGACTTTTATGGTACAAGAATAGGTAGAGTTTAATTTAGACGGTTGATGGTGCTGAAATTTTAAATTTGAGAAACCATGTGTTGCTGGATTCTTATTTGATAGGAAAGAACAAAATTGTAGCAATTCTCTTTTCTATTAACTACCTACAAAAAGTATCGTCATTATTTAAAGGTTCACATTACATGTTCCTTTTGAGAAGGCAAAGATAGGGCCAACTCAAAGTAAAAGAAATTCTATCTTTTTTCTTTTTCTTTTTTATGAAAGCCATTGCCTCTTAAGTACAGCCATTATGAGGCTGAGAAATCGGGAAGAACCTTCATATGGACCTAAAATTCCTAAAGGTCATCCTCAACGTTCGACCGAAGTTTAAGGAAAATATTATAACTTTTGCTCGTTCCACTACCACTAACTAGTTTCTTGTCGGTAACCAAAAATTAAATAAAAATACTGATTTCTTGTCTATAAATAGCGTTGTCATCAAAATTTAGCTACATTCTTGCAAAGTTTGAAGATAATTTTCTGTTTCCTTCTTTTTACATGAAGATTTTTCTAAATTTAGTTGATAAATATCTTAGTTTTGTTTATCACTTGACAGAGCTTTTGAATCTAATTGTTAATTAAAGGGAGTCTTCTTCCAATATAATATTTCATTTACAGAGTATTTGTCAACTAAAACGTAATATCTGGATAATGATACAATAGATAGTGAATCGATATAAAAGTAAGGGTAAAGTGTGTGTCATTTTAAAGGATGTAAAGTTATGTCATTTTAAGAGAGAAAAAAGAGATATATAAAGGAGGAGAGAGAGAGTTGACCAAAAAAATAAATGTGTGGGTCCCACTTCTTTGTGAGAGTGAAAGGATATAAGTTGTGTCATTTAAAATGATAAATACCTTTCCCTAGAAGTAATGACTCAAAAAGTGAAAATATAAATACTAGGAATAAGGAAAAGGGCGAGAATTGTCTCTATGATATATTATTTTAATTGTATTTTAATATTTTTTAGAGTATCGCAGAAATTTCTTAAGATTAATTTCTTATTTTTTATATTTGGTAATTTATTTTCTTATAGTGTCCTATTTAATATAGGAGAGGTTATATTTACAAATTCTTTGTTTATAAACTCTTATAAATTACACTAAGTATGACCGATCATACTTTAATCAAGAATGTACGACCGGTCATACTTAGTGTAATTTGTAAAAAAATATTTGTAAATGTATCTTTTTCCCTTAATATAAACATAGGATTTCGTAATTTTATTTTTGGATTTAACCTAATCCTAATTACCTTTTTGTGGCGAGTTGGCTTTTTCAGTATCATTACAAACTTCGACTCTCTTTGAATCGGTCATGAGACTAATCCAGAGTGCCAGATGGTGATAAAAATATTTAAACATTTTCCAAAGATGATATGTGAGGATCGAACTAAAACTCTTTTCTTTCTACTTACTGAACTCTCTTACTACCAAATGAGCTATCACCATTTTTTCATAATTTGTTTTTCTCGCTTGCTGCACAATCCATTAAAGTTAGAAATTAGATTTGTCACGCTTGAGTTGAAGGGGAAGGTCATATATATTCTAGTTGTAATGACAACTTGACAATGTCTGAAGAAAAAGACTCTATACCTAAGTGTGGTGGCTCAGTTGATAGTATGGGGACTAAATGATGGGAGATGACCTCGATTTGAATCCAACCAACACCATCTGGGGAGGGACATAAATATCGAAATTCTTAGACTCGCACCCGAACTCTGGATTAGTCTCATAGGTGGCTCAAAGAGTCGAATCCGTGGGATACCGGGGGTTCTGATTCGCCTCAAAGAGGTAATTAAGATCAGATTAAAAAAGACTCTATTAAGTACAAAAATTAGTGTGGGGTCCGTATCCTAATTAATTAGCTCAACAAATATAATTTAAATAGTTTTTTTATCGATAGTTTAAATATTCTTAGCTTGGAACCCATTTATTATTTATTCACAGTACATTCAGGTATATTAAGATCCATTTTCTTCTAGTCTCCTCACATCTACTTTCAATAAAATTTAAACTTGAAGTTGTTATTTGTACTTATGAGCTCTGAAAGGATATTAAAAGTTAAAATTTATGTCATTTTAGTGTAATTCAAGTTCTTTAAAATGTTTGAAACGTAGAATAAAAGCATATTTTAAGTGGTAGTTATAATTTCAATATAATAGTCATAATTTTTTTTTAACTGGAAACTAGAATTCATAAGTAAAATTTGAGGATACAAGTGCACCTGTTGGAAGTTAATGTATATTAAATTTCCCGAACGACATACATGTTGAAAGGAACTAAAAAAAAATAAAAATGAAGTTAATTAGAACTGTAGTAACAGCATCCCATGCCCCTAAACGACAAGGAAAATGAACAAAAACATTTTTCCTCCAATTGATCAAATGTCACGAACTTTTAGTGTGTGGATGTTATTAATGCAAAGTGTCAGTTCTTGATTGATTGTGATTGCGTTAGATGAATAAGAAGTTTTAACATATTAATTCTCCCCTTGACTTTTGAAAAACGGAGTTGTTTGTTTGATGGGCCTTGATGGACCACAAGAAAGGACATATAATTTATAAACCAAGATATTCAAAGCACGATGTTTTACTTGTATTGTATGGTAATAATTACAAATATTTATATTCATTTTCAAAGCATTACAGTCAACTTACTTATTAAACTTATTAATATAAAAATGTGTATTTTATAACCCTACCAAATATCGAAATATGCAAATTGATACTCTACGGAGAGAATCTGAATGAAATATATTAGTCCACAGACGATTTAAAGATCAATTTGTTTTTTTTTTTGCGGTTACCGTAGATGAGTTATTTGTAATAAGTCAAATATAACGTCGTTTTGTGTGAAAATTATGGTATTTTATAATTTTAATTTATTTCAGAGTTACAATAGTCTTTATATTTATGATTTTTTAAGATTTCAATATCAAAACGATATCGTTTTGAAAATAAATACAGATAATTTATCTGCATTAACTACATACATAATTTTTCCTTTAAAGATATAAATCTTACGAGAATATTGGAAGCGGATTTAATTCAAAGAAATAATTAAGATGGATATAAAAAAAAAAAAATAATAAATTTAACTCGTCTCGTTTATATTTACAACTGTCATCAACGTAACGAAATCGATAAAATGAAAACACTAGACCGTGATCTTTTATTAAGGCAAAACACGTTGAATTTAAACTTTAAGAAAAGATATCACTTTAGCCAGTATTTGTTTCTCAAAGTAGCTGCAAGATTAAAACATTTCAGTAAATCGCTATGGATCGAACACTTGTCATATCACATTATATTTTATATCTTATTTAATTCATGCCTATCATCGAGCCAACGTGCATTTAAAATCTGAATAACAATTGAATTTTTTTCAACGCCTTGGAGTGGCTTATATATATAATATAACGCAGAAAGCGATATTTTTTTTAAGATAAAACACGTTGAACTGAATCTTAAGAAATGAGATCAATTTGGCTTGTAATTGTTTTCCAAAGAAGCTGCAGGATCAAATATTTCAGTCAGATGCACGAACTATTAAGGATCGAACACTTGTCATATCACATTGTATTTTATATCTTATTTAATTCATGTCTATCATCAAACCAACGTGCATTTGCACTTGGAATTCAATTGAATTTTATGCATTTTGATTATTCAATGCCACGAAGAGGCTTATATATTGGACTCAAATTACTAATAAACACATAAAGTCTATTAAAAACACCACTATGACGATAGCCATTTGAAGTTTAAATGTGACTTCACTATATACAACTAAATTAATATTTATTTTATATTTGTGTAGTGACAAATTAAGTCCAATTTGATTGCAATTTTTTTCAAAATGATTAGGTCATGGCGTCTATACATATATATATGTAATTGGTTTTTTGAAACTACAACCAAATAACAACGAAGATTTGATTGGTCTTAACATTATTTATTAAAAGCAAGAGACTGATCAAAATGTTCATACATGTGAAGGTCAATGACAATTTTCTTGTTTTTCTGCTGAGTTTAAGGAGGGCTACTCATAATTTTCTTCTCTTTAGATTTATTTAGTTGGTTTGGTGGACTACCTGAGTGTATAGAGTTCGTTTTCGTTGAATTTTCTTGTCATTCACAGGTTTGGTGTTTGTTTGGATAATGTATTTGCTTGTTGGATAGCTCTTTGGATAATGTTATTATATCATTAAAAATATTAAACCATCTTTATAATTTTTTAATTTAGGAAGAAAGGTAAACCGAAGTATATGTATTGAAAAATATCTCATAGCCGGCTCAAAAAATCAAAATTATGAAAATATTCGATAGAGCATATTTGCCTCTAAAAGATAATTGGAGTTAGTATATAAAAAAAAATTGTTTTTCTTATTTATTATTTAGAAAATAAAGAGTGTAAAAATGAAAATAACATTACCCTAAAAATCTTTTTTTTTGGTAAATCACAGGTGTCCTTCACCAAAGGCAATCTTGTTCGAGCTAGGATATTCACATCATGGTGGAGCAAACTCTCTCAAAAGAGATTTTTTACATTCATAAGGATTTGAATCCAAAACATTCCTTGAAATGCAATTATTATGTCTTTGTAATATTAAATTTAATTGCTAGCATGATTCATTTATTAAAAATGATATGCAATAAAATAACACAATTAAATGAAATAATAATCAGTTTGTATAAAATTTTATAGGTTTTATCTATTTTATAAAACTTTTCAATTCCACAATAAAATTGATATATATATATATATATATATATATATATATATATGTCACAAAGATGAATTTTTGCAACACACACATACTTAGGTATATAATTATTTCTTATGTCACATAAGAGAGAGCAACACACACAACACAAGAAAAAAAGTAAATAAAAAAATTGGCACGTTCTCTCTCATGATATAGCATTTCTTGTGACTATCTCATTGAAAATCGTTAGATTATCATAGAATTCGAGTCATTTATCAAGAAAACATCAATGACTCTAAGATAAAATGTGAAATTTTTTTTTATACCAATATCAAATAATCCTGTCCCTGTATTCCTTCGAAGCATGTGACCCGTTTTCAGTATATGTATAAAGTTGATTAGGGGGTATATTCCCGGTGCTAGTTTGGGTGGCAGAATCACTGGCCAACTTTGCACATGGGTAGATACCCGCTAACTTTATTGCACCTGTTTAGCATTTGGGTAGTGTTTGGTTGAAATTATTTTGTTGAGATCCCCGTGCATCTCAGTTTGGCAATGAATGATATTTATGTTCGGTAAAAGAGGAGACTATTTATTATGGATAGGGATCACCATTTTAGGTAATTCCAAATGCAAAAATAGTACAAATGTGAGGTAATATGGCTATTTGCATATAGAGAAAAAATAGCAGGTAAAAAGAAAGAAAAAATTAGTGTTAATAATGAAGCATCAAATCATTGGGTGATCTTGGAACACATTAAATATTTCCGTAAAAGAGATATAAAAACTTATCACCAAAATCATTTGCCTAGTAATTCAGAATCAAATGCAAAAATAGAAGAAACACACTGCATGAAGTTATCCAATCTCAATGGGTATTTGCATATAATTGACAAAAATTGTGACAATACTATTCTCTTTTAACTAAATTTAACTCAATTTTTCTGGTAAAATTTTACCAACTAAATAATTTTTTTTTAACTTTCCAACTAAACTCATTTTCCTATCATATTCCTAGTAATTGCATTTACATCGTAAAAAAATATCTCCTCTACTAAATACTATATTTCTAGTAAATAAAATCTCTTAATTCCAGTTAAAATAAACTAAAATAAAAAAATGAAGTTGAGTTATGAATTAATATACTTCTCACTTATCCAAACATGATAAGTTTCACGTGTAGATCCCGAAATGTCCTCTGTCAACATCGTGTAAACGCGAATGAGCCGTTATTGATATTTCATTTTCAATTTTAATCCACTAAGAATTTAATTTAGAGTAAATTTTCAGTATAAATATTCTCTTATTAAAATTAGAAATATATAAGGAGTGAGTGCAGTAAAGTCATTTAGGCAAATCATTTTTGTAGCTATAAGACTAAACAATGAGTAAAAAATACAATTTTAAAAATAAATTGAGGAAAAAGATAAATAAATAAAAAAAATATTTAAAAAATAAAATATTGTCATCGCCGCCTGCCACCAAATATTGTTTTCATTATTATTATTATTATTATTATTATTATTATTATTTCCCCAACTCTAAATAATTTTTTTAATTTTATACATAAAAAATACTTTTTAATTTTAACATTCAAACGATTTTTTTTAATTAAAAGTGTTTTTTGGTATTCCGTTCAAATACAAAATGGCTTTAGCTTTTTTCTAAATTAAAAATTAAAAAAATCCTTCTAAATAAGCAATACATAAAAAGTCTATTTCACAAGAACTCATCCAAATAGAACATAAAAAAGTTTGTCTAAAACATAAAAAATAGGCATTTCCCTCCATTATATTGATAGCTTTTCTTCACTTCATACTAAGATAAATTGAATGTCAATATATTTCATTCTCCATCAAATCTTGTTTTGTTACCTTCCTAACAAAATTCATAACATCTTTTGTCTTTATGTCATTCTCCTCTGTCTAACCATATACAAGTTGGGCATGTTTGCACGATAGCTGGAGGGCGAGCACGAGGATGAGAGTCAAGTAATGCCAGAAAGAGACATTTGAAAACTTATATGGCAATCTCAGAGAGACCTCATTTCAAGGAGGAAAGGAAGAAAACGAGTAAGCATGTTATTTTTTATGATCTGTACGATAAAGTCTGGTTTCCGGGCTTTTGCAAGTTACCGAACAGATAGAATGTTGGTGGATCCTGGAAGTTTAGTGGACATAATCTTTTGGGATGCATTCCGGCAGTTAGGTTTGGATCATGACCAGCTGCAACCATGTGGAGCAGATCTGTTAGCATTCACCGGAGATAAGATTAAGTCATTAGGGTATATTACTTTTAGAATGACGTTGGGAAAAGCACCTACTCATAAAATGGTGTCGTTGTCATTTGCAATGGTGGATCTCACATCCACTTATAATGTTATACTTGGGAGGCCGTTCATGAAGAAGTTCAAGATCTTTTTGTCCATAGACCAACTGGCTAAGAAGTTTGTAGCAAAAGATGGGAAGACTGCAACTATTAGAGCTGATCAAGTGGCGGTGAGGAGCTGTTATAACATAAGTTTGAAAATTCCTTAGGGCAACATTAAGGAAGAAAGTAAAAAGAGAGACAAAGAAAGTGAGGAAGGAGGAATCGGAAGAAAGGAAAGAAGAAGAAGAAGAAGAAAAAAGAGAAAAAAGAATCCCAAGTTATGATGATCGGATATGACTTACGAGTTAATAGTCAAGGAGAAATGCCGGACCTAACGGGAAGCATGATTGAGTTTCAACTCGGAACATCTTCAGGACAGATAATAAAGGTGGGTACCTACTTCGAAGAAAGTACGGACCTTAGATTGAAGGATTTGTTGAAGAAGAATGCTGATTTGTTTACTTGGAAGCCGTCTGACATGTTTGGGTATAGATCTGACCTTAGCTTGCCATTGGTTGTCAGTGGTGCCAGGCTCTAATTTGATAGCTCAAAAGAAAATTAGGTTTTTTCCGGAGAGGAGAAAGGAAATTAATGAAAAAATGAGGAAGTTCTTGAAAGCCGAATTTATATGGGTAATAGAATATGCAACATTGCTTGCAAACCCGGTGTTAATAAGTGTACCGACTATATGGAATTAAACAAAGTCTGTCCAAATGATCATTTTCCTTTACCAAGTATTGACCAATTGGTAGATATTTCTTCTGGATATAAAATCCTTTCTTTCATGGATGCTTACTCAGGTTATAATCAAATACCTTTGTATAAGGAAGATCAGGAGAAGACAACTGTTATAACGTGATGCCCTTTGGTTTAAAAAATGCAGGGCTATTTATATGAGAATGATGACGAAGGTGTTTAAGGAACATATGGGAAGGATACTGAAAGTATATATGGATGACATGATTGTGAAGTCGGCAGACAGCCAAGCCCACTTATTTGTCTTAGAGGAAGTTTTTGCACAAATCAGAAAGCATAATATGCATTTGGAGTTCCAGCCGACAAGTTTTTGGGTTTTTTTTACAAAAAGAGGAATCGAGGCGAACCCGAGTAAATGTCGAGGAGTGTTAGAAATGCAGAGCCTAAGAAGTATTAGAGAAATGCAGAAGTTGAACGGGCGAGTCACGACTTTATCTATATTCTTGGCCAAGTCGGCCCAAACATCATTACCTTTGTTTCAGTTGTTGAAAAATGGGCATAATTTTGAGTGGATTGAAGAATGAGAAGTCGCCTTCAAAGAGTTAAAATAGATATTGGCGTCTCCACCTATCCTCAGTAAGGCAGAGCAAGGTGAAATTTTATACTTATATTTTTCTGTTTCGCAAGATGTGGTTAGCTCGATTCTCATCAAAGAAAGTAGAGACGGAGGCTAGAAGCCAGTGTATTTCTTAAGAAAGTGCTGCAAAATGCAGAAACTTGGTACCAATACGTGGAAAAAGGTGGCATTTGCATTATTGATGACAACTAGGAGGCTCCGACATTATTTCCAATGTCACCCGATAGTCGTCAGGACCAATCAACCCATAAAGCAGTTGCTGAAGAAGCCAAATTTGGCCAAAAGGATGGTTGCATGGGCGGTAGAGCTTTCAAAATTTAATATTTGTTTCGAAGCTCGCAAGGCTATAAAGGCCCAAGTGTTAGCAAACTTTTTAGTGGAGTTGACTCTTCCAGGAACTGAAGATGCGGATTTTTTATGGAAGTTGTACATTGATGATCTTCGAATGAGCGATGAAATAGAGTAGGAATCATCATTGAGAACCCGGAAGGAGTTACCGTTGAACAGTCATTGACTTTTGAGTTTCCCATGAGTAACAATCAAGCTGAATATAAGGCGATGATTGCAGGACTTATTCATGCCAAGGAGCTCGGAGCCGAATTCCTGCAGGTGTATAGTGACTCACAACTAACAATTTCACAAATCAATGGTTCTTATCAAGCAAAGGGAGATATCATGATAAGGTATCTTGCAAGAGTGCAGGAGCTGGTGAAAGAATTCGAAGAGGTCCAGGTAGAGCATATTCGGAGGAATGAAAATGTTCGAGCCAATATGCTTTCCAAATTGGCAAGTACCAAGTCCGCAGGAAGCTTAAGGACTATAATACAACAAAATGTCTGAGCTTCGAGTATTGTATGGGAAATAGAAGAAGGAACTTGGATGGACCCAATAGTTATCTTTTTGAAGAAGGGAAAGTTACCCTGAGATAAGAAGGAAGCCTCTAAGATGGTATGAAAAGCGGCTTGGTTTGTGGTCTTAGAAGGATAGTTGCATAGGAGAGGATTTAACTCCCCTTTGTTGAAATGTATAGCCCCACTGGCTACCGAGTGCATCCTCAAAGAAATTCATGAAGGCATCAACGGGAACCATCGTAGAGGAAAGTAATTGGCGAGGAAAGCCATCTGGGCAGGATATTTCTGGCCTAACAAAGGAGAAGACGTTAGACGTCATATTCAAAGATATGAACAGTGCCAAAAAATTTCAAATGTGTACAAAGCTCCCCCAAAGGGGTTGTTCACTATTTCTTCCCTATGGCCATTTTATAAGTGGGGGATGGATCTTGTAGGCCCATTTCCATGAGCAACTGGAGGAGTTAAATATTTGATTGTTGTTGCAGATTACTTCACAAAATGGATGGAGGCGGAGCTCGTAGCAACAATCACTACACGAAATATGCAAAAATTCTTCTTCAAAAAGATTGTCTATAGGTTTAGCATACCCCTCATAATCAATATGGACAATGGAACTCAGTTTATAGATAGAAATATCCGACAAGCAGTAGCCGACCTGGGCGTAAAACATCATTTCTCAGCAATTGAACATCCACAAACAAACGGGCAGGTGGAATCTGCCAATAAAATCCTCACTAAAGGATTGAAGAAAAGAGTGTAGGGTTGTAAAGGCAAAGGCCTAGAGGAGCTCGACAATGTGTTATAGGGGTATCAGACATCAGCTCAGTCTAGTACACAAGAAATATCTTCAAGATGACTTATGGGTTTGATGCAATGTTACCAGTAGAAGTCAGAGAGCCTTCTTGGAGGAGGAAGATGCTGGAGGAAGAGAAATTAGAAGTGAATGTTGAACTAATGAAGATTGATTTAGACCTATTAGAAGAAGAAAATGAGAAAATATCCATTGTTGAGTTAGCTTCTAAGCAGCAGAAGCAAGTCGATACAACCGAGTTGTGATAAGGAGACCTTTTGGACTTGGAGATTTGGTTCTGAAGAGAGGTGAAATTAAAAATAAGAATGCATTTGATGAAAATTTGATGGCTAATTGTGAAGGCCTTACAAAATAGCAGCACGTACTAATATAGGAACTTATCAACTCAAGCAATTAGATAGGAAAACTATCTTAAGGCATTGGAATGCGGCTAAATTGAAGAGGTATTTAAGTTAAGCTTCCAAACACAAGGTACTCATTCAGATTTATGATTTTACTTTTAGGAATGTTATTATGATTTTATTTATTGTCCAGATTTACTTATGAAGTATTTATGTTCGAAGATTTTGTTAATTTGTAATTTTGAAGTTTAATCAAATAATAACAGCGAAGTTCCGGAAAAAAAAAAGTTTTAGTGCGGGATGAAAAACAAACAAGTCCCTTAACGCCAGAAATAAACTCTTGGGCACCCGTTCAATTCCTACTTGAAAGCGCGAAAATAAGTCTGTTGACGCCAGAAATGGACTCTTGGGCACCCGTCCTTTTCCTACTCGAAAGCTAGAAAATTCATGTCCCTTGCCACTAGATAATGGCCTCTTGGGCACCCCATTTCCTATTCATAAGCGAGAAAGATTAAGTCCCTAGCCGCGCAAGAATGGCTTCTTGGGGCACCCATCTTTTTTTTACTCGGACGAGGGGAATAAAATTAGTTTTTAAGCAAAGTTGAAAGTGCAAAAAGTAATGTCAAATCTGAAAAGAGAAAAATAAGATTGTTTAATATATCAACATAAACTCGGCATCTTAATCCAAAAAAAGTTACAAGAAAAGGTGGAATACCACCCTTTCAAGCATTATAGTCTCCATAATCGACATTCTCCGAGCTGGTAGTAGTAGTATCTAGGTTGATAGCTTCGGTCTCAGATCAGTGAGATATAAGAATTTTTTTTGACCATGAGTGTCATAAGTGCACAAGTTGTCGTTTCCCACGAAATTAAAAGTATCAACCTTGTCTAAATCACGAAGTCCAACTCCCGAGTTAAAGAAACCAACTTGATCTAGCACCCAACCTCAAATTTGATGACCGTAAGCGAAAAAATTTGCTATCCATCGTTGCCATTTGTAAGTTTTCAATTTTTGACTTCATATCGGTTGCAGCCTTTTCTAAGGTCTCGACTTCCAATTCCTACTCGACCACTCGAAGTTCAGAGTCTTCCTAATTTTTTTTTTTGATTTTGTTATGTTCTTTAACCAGCTCGGCATAATTATGCGACAAATTTTAACTTTTCTCCAATCAGTTTGGTCATCTCCTTGGCAGTCGCTTTAGAGGATTGAGCATCCTTCAATTGTACTTGGAATCCTTAAGTAATAAATTTAGTGGCTTTGGTTCTCTTCTTGAGAGTGACTTGTTCAGCGCCGAATTTAATTTTGAAATTTTGAAGATCCTGGTTCTCATATAGAAGTTGGCTACAATCAGCAAGAGCCAGAAGGGCCATTTCAAAGAAGTGAGCTTCTCGGATGTCAGTATCTCGAAGGGAAATAAATTTGTTAATAAGTTGTTCTTGTGAAAATTTATCCCACTTTGCGCGAAGACATGTGTAAAAATAAGGCTTTAATTTGTCAAAGAGCTTTGGTGATAAAGGCAGTGGAAGGCCAGAAGCAGTTGGCGGCATGAGAGACTTCTTGGCAGCTACATTTTTATCTTTTTCTGGTTCAACTACCCGGATGGGTTTTCGTTGCTTGAGGTCGTCAAAATTGATTTGAGTATCTGAATCAATAAGAACAACATTTGTAGGGGTGGGACCCGTACCAAACTTAGCCGGAAAGGTGGAAGGAGAGTTTTTCTCGGATGTCGGTGAGGGAGTTCCTAGAGTCGGCCCTATAACAACAATACCTTTTTTCATCTGAGCAAAAAATATTGTGGTCCATTGTCTTAGAAATTATAAATAAATTACATATAGATAGTATATTAGTGTTTACTTACTGAATTTCTTTCGAACACACTCCAACGATTGTCCATTTTCTAAAACTAGTTGAGAGCCAGTGGATGCATTCTCCTTAGCTAATTGATCGGCTAGGCTTTTAAACCAGTTATATATTTCCAACTCATTATCTGATAATTTCTTTGGATTACGTAAGAACACCTGTGAATAAGGGGTATAATGAGCTCAGTTTCAAGATAACAGGAACCGAGGAAGTCCATCTGGATCTAAGAAGAAGGCAGAAAATATTATATTTTGAGAAGTAATCTTCCTTGAAGTTTTTCCAATTATCCTCGAAGATAGTACACCATTTCAAGCCAGGATGAGCTTTCAAAGAAACACAGCTGTGGTAGTTTCTCCCTTTTTCAATGGCAATGTTGAATCCCGCAAAAAAATAGAAAAATAATATGGAAGAATATTTATTATAAGCCCAGCAAATTATTTCAAAGATTCTAAGAGAACACCATCTGTTAGTATTTAAGTTGAGTGTGTACAACATCAAGATAACGAAAAACTTCTATTTGAAACTCAGAATAGGGTAGTTGAATTCCCAGTTCTGAGAACAAACACTTATACATTAAGAAAAAAGGTTCATCACCTTACTCGGAAGAAAAACAGATCCTTTCATTTTCACCAGGGACTTCAACCCGGAAGGAAGTAGTTACTGGATAAATAAACAGTAAAAATCCAAAAAATTGTCACTTTAGGTGACAGTTTTCCGTGTGTCCTGAGATTAATCCCTTTGTGTGCTCCACCATGTCTATTGGGAATAGTTGGAATTTGTGACCAGTGATAATGTTTAATAAAGTATGTTCATGCATATAATATGTTTTGTGAAATATGCATGTTGTTTGTGAGGCCTAGTTGCCTGTGAAGGCTAATTGCTTTTGGGGCCTGATTGCCTATGAGGCCTGATCGTTTATATTATGATCAGTAGAAATTGGGAGGACTTTCGACGGATAGGACTCTTTGTGAGGGTTCCGGTTGGCATTGTGCCTTAGAGTTGTTAACACTCTAGGAATGTCTCGGGAGTTATATGATGGGATCCTTGAACAATATCCCTGATGAATGTTCTCAAATTGGTATCTAGTTGGTTGTTGATTGTTTGATTGATTGTATGATGTACTATATGGATCAGTGTTATTAAACCCGAACCGACCCGGCCGGGTCGACCCGTGAACCGGTAAACCGGTCATATAACCGGTCCGGTTCAAGCAACGGATCGGCCATGCATCAGAACCGGTGCGACCCGGTCCGACCCGGCCGGTTTTCATGAAAACCGGTGACCCGGTCGGTTAACCGATGACCCGACCCGGTCCAAAAAAAAAAATTCCAATTTTTTTTTCATAATGGACATATTTAAATATACTTTTTGCTTATTAACTTACATAATTTATGTGCTTACAACACTAATATTATCTCAATTATGCACTATGCAGAAAATTTTGATTTAATTTATAGTTAGAGATATCATTTTCTGAACCTAATGCTTCGTATTACGATCATTATATTTTTGTTTGATCCTTTATTGTATAATAATATGTGATTTATTATTTTTTATATTAAAATATTTGAATTTTTTGTCATTTTTGCTTAGATATTTGAGTATGTTTATAATTTTTTAATATAAATTATAAAATTCCATATAATTACCGGGTCATGCGGTTGAACCAGTGACCCACTGGTTGAACCAGTGACCCAATAACCCAGTATCTCGACCGGGTCAATGACCGGGCCGGTTTTAATAACATTGATATGGATATTATCTTTGTTTGCACATTTGAGTGAGCCATTGAGTGGCATGACCCTCGTGGACCCATGATTTACTGAGATTATCAAGTCTCACCCCGCGTTATATAGTCCGTTTTTTAGGTACCACTAGTCCTGCTGGAGAAGCTTTGGGCAAGAAGGCCACTTAGTGTGGATACGAGAATATGGAGTATTTTGACATGTACATAGGAGTGTATGTGGATTAATTGGCATTTTGATATATTATTTTGATACACATGTTAGTTGCTTATTTTGTATCATTGTCTTAGTGCATGAACATTGGTCTTGTATGTGATGTTGTTGCCATGCTCAGAGTTGTTCATTGTTTTGTGTCTAGGTCATTTGATTATTATGTTGACTATGTAATAGTTAAATTTGATAGTTAATGTAAATGTAAGTATATCATTGGAGAACCTTGTATATGTAAATGTTGATGTATGTGGTAGATTTTTTTAGGCCTATTTTAGATATTGATGATGTTTAATTATAATGGATGATAAATTAAATAATGTGTATGAAAGGGTAATGAGTGGAATTATAAATTGAGTAAAGAGACATTATATGAATTGATGGATATTATGGGTTGTAAGTGCACCAAGGAATGTTGATCCTTTGGAAGCCACCATTTTGGTCAATTAGGTACATTTTTTGAATGTTGGAACACACTTGTATAAAGTGAAAAAAAAAGTTGTTAAAACAAAGAAGACTATGCTGAATTTTATAGAAAAATGGTGTGATTTTACCCTAACTTTGAGAGACCATGACTCTCTTCACAATAGTCCAAATAAGTTGTACCATGCCTTATTTTTAAGCTTAGGGTGTCCCCTATGTTTTCGTAAAATTTCGTATCATTTGGAGTTATAGAAACTGCCCAGTCTTCTTTTGATTGCAGACTATTCGGTTCGCACTGTAGTTTATAATATTGGTTTACATTTTTGAAAAATTCATATCTCTCTCATTTCTTTCTCAAATTAGGCTTATGATATATAAAATTGAAGCTTGAGATGTCTAATATAACACATTAAAATTTGGTGGAAAAAGGATGAGTTAAACGACTGCAGTTGCAAAATCAGTTAAGGATGTTAGTGAATTAATGGTGCAGTGTTGACAGTTTTATGGAATTAACTTACGGCAAACGTAGCCAGATTTATAGAACTCCAATTGAGGCGTGTGATATCTTGTTGGAAAGATAGAAGAGTTTATTTTAATATATCAAAAAATGGGAATTTAGGGATATGTAGTCCATCTGCAGTTTTGATAAAACTGAGTGTACCTTAAGTTGGTAAAATGACAAATTATGTATTTCTTCTTTGTTGGTTTATGGGAACCACCTAGGCCCTAGCAACCTTATATAGACATTTAATGATGTTAAAAAATAATATTTATGATTTCTCAAAATTTCGAGTTACAATCACATTTTTGGAAAAAGTTGAATATGATCATTTTATAAACATAAGGATCTTGTAAATGGTAATAAAAAGAAAAAAATTACCGTATTTTTAAATGAACTGTTGTGATTGTAAATATGTTTAATATCATAATTGATTATAACATTACCAGATGCATACGGGATGTTACGGCCTACCTGCCCAAGCGTCATGATTCGATCTAACACCAACCCACACCTAACCCTACCAAGGAATCAAACCAATTACATTGGCTCTAATACCAATTACGGGATTAAGCGTTTACCACTAGGATGAAAGCTATAACTGTTAGTCAAGGCATAACTTTCTATTAACCTTTACCTGCCTAAGCGTTGTGATTTGATCGACTCCAATCCATACCAAGCCTTGCCAAAGGAGGATGTTGGTCTCACCAACATTATGGTATATGCATGATATCTGATGCACTTACAATTGACCCATTGCATATGACCCAACCATTGATTCAAGAAGCCCGGAGTCAAGAAAAATTGTGGCCAAATAAGTGTGGTTCAATTGTTAAAAGAAGCATTAATTTGAAATATAACAAATTAGGATAAATCCCAATCCTAATGAAGCATCAAATATGATTGTGATATGTTTGGCAAGAAAAGCAACATATTTTTCATGATTTGGGATCTAAGATTTATGACGTAATTTGAAAGATTTAATTGTAATTATTTATTTACTTTTAGAAGTCAATTATTATTATATAAAAATACACGGCAAAAATATAAAATAAAAAAAAACGCAGGAAAAATAACTGTATTGAAAACCGTAAAAAACTTGTAGTAAACATCAATCTCTATATATTATATTAAAAAATCCTTTGTATAAATTTTTTTTTAAGTTTCCTCTCTTGGTAGCGATTCAATTTCTTAGTGTATTATTTTTTCTTGATTAAATTAAACTAAAGAACCAAATTAAATTTTTTTTTTTGATATCATTCTTTACATTTTATCAATTATAAAATTAAATTTTCTTGAATAAATTTATCATTTATAGTTTTAAATTATTTTTCTAATTTAAATTTACTATGTTGAAGATTGTATGTAACGGTATATTAACTATGTAACGGTATATTAGTTTTATGAGAATATCTTTTGTAACAGTTGTAACCGTAAATAGGGTGTTTACTTTTGTAACCGTAGATAGGGTGTTTACTTTTTTAACCATAGATAGGGTGTTTAGATAAGGTAGTATTTATTTGTTCGACTGTTACAGATCTTATGTGACTGTTACAGATCTTTGCGCCTATTTAAAGGCTCCCAATGAATGAGATAATGATCCAGTTGAAATACCAAGTTTATTTTGGTATCAGAGCGATCCTAGTATACACGTTTCTGCATTTCCTTTCAGTGTGAAAGCTGGTCCACTCAAATGGCCACTGGTGGTCGCAGCAAGTCTAAAACAACCAATCCTAGTTCGCCATTTTTCTCGGCTGGATCCGACAGTCTAAGTCTCTTATTAACGACTGTCATGCAGCATGGTGAGGCCAACTATGAAAATTGGGCCAAACTCATGAAAAACGCATTGAAGGCGAAAAATAAATTGGGTTTTGTGACTGGATCAGTCAAGAAACCAGAGGAGGATGATGCCGAAGAGTGGCACGCCTGGGAGATGTGTAATTCGATGCTCAATGGTTGGATTCACAACACCATTGATGCAAAACTTCAACCATTCATCAAGTGCTTCGATGACATCAAGGATTTATGGAATGATCTAAAGGAAAGGTATGCGGTGCAAAACTTTCCAAGATAATATCAACTAAAATCCAGTTTATCCAGTATCACGCAACATGGAGATAGCGTTGGTGATTATTACACCAAGCTAAGAGCTGTATGGGATGATCTGGAAGGCAGCAAAACTCGCAAGTCTTGCTCTTGTGGTGATAAGTGTGATTTTGCCAAAGAAATCGAAGAAGAGCAAGAACATGATCGAGTTTATCAATTTTTTATGGGGCTGGACGACTCTACATTTGGCAATTTGCGATCCCATATACTCAAACCTTCTCATCTTCCTAATGTCAACAAAGTGTATGCAATTGTCACTCAAGAGGAGACCCATCACAGTATCTCTCGCTTTCAAGATGAGTGAAGTCAGGTAGTGGGATACTCAGCCCAAACTGGTTCCATGAAGCGGACAGACGCAACCATGCAGCAACGGATGGCTCCTGACAAACCACAAGTCAGAATGCCTTGCCCTCATTGTGGCAGGACCAATCACGACCCTTCCAAGTGTTGGAACGTTCATGGTTTTCCACCAAAAAAGAATGCTGGTCGCGGACGAGGAAGGGGAGGACGTTCTGCAGGATGCTATACGCATGCACATGTGACGCTTACGATGGATACCTCACACCCAGTTGCTGCTAATTCTCTTCCTCCAGACGTCTCACATTCTGCTTCTGCACAGGTTGCTGCACACTCTGTTTTGACCCTAGAAGTTGTGAGCGAATTGTTAACATTGGTAGACCAGCCTCTGTCACATGAAAAACTATATGGTAAGCGTATTTATTCTAAATGGCTCATTGATAGTGGGGCCTCACGTCATATGACGGGAGCTTTAGCTTTATTAGCTGACATTACACATTTCCCCTCTCTACCTGTGACACTACCAAAAGGATCTATTACTTATGCTGTAAAACAAGGCTCAATGGTGTTTAATACAAACTTCAGATTATCAAATGTTTTATATGTGCCTAACTTACGCTGCAATCTCATTTTGGTTTCTCAATTGCTTCATTCCAAAAGCAGCAGCATCACATTCACTGATAAAAAATGCGTTTTGCAGGACCAAGTGCTGAAAAGGGATATTGTTTGGGTGAACTTCATGAAGGAGTATATGTGTTTCATCCTCTGTGTGCTTCAGCTTCGACAATTCAAGCAGAAGAGTCAATTGAATTGTGGCACAACAGGCTAGGCCATGCATCCTATGATATTTTGTCTTTGATTCCATAATTTAAAGTTTTGAATAATAAAGTGGTAAGTAAGGCGTGTGAAGTTTGTCATCGTGCCAAGCAAACTAGATCAGTGTTTCCTGTAAGTTTTTCTCGCAGCAAAGAATGTTTCGATTTAATCCATTATGACACTTGGGGTCCGTATAAACATTCTTCTTCTTCTGGTGCACATTATTTTTTAACTATTGTGGGTGACTATAGCAGGCATGTATGGGTTTATATGTTGGCAGATAAAAGTGAAACTTATGATCGAATGTGCAAATTTCTGGCTATGGTTCTAAACCAATTTGGTAGAATCGTAAAAATAATAAGGTCTGGTAATGGGAATAATTTCAAATCTAATAACATGATGAATCTCTTGAATGAGAAAGGTATTTTGCAGCAAACAACATGTGTTTATATGCCTGAACATAATGGGAGAGTAGAAAGAAGGCATAGACACATCCTTAATGTGTCGCGTGCCTTGCTGTTTCATTCAAATCTATCTGTTGATTTTTGGGAAGAAAGTATTCTTGTTGTTGTTCATGTAATTAATAAAACACCTATAAGGATTCTCCAAGGCAGGTCACCACATGAAGAATTGTATGGAGTTAAACTAGATTATACATACTTGCGCACGTTTGTTTGTCTGTCTTTTGCTAATACCAGACCAAAACCAACTGACAAGCTTGCTCCACGATCGCGAAGATGTGTTTTCATCGGATATGCAAAAGGGAAGAAAGGTCGGAGATTGTATGATATAGAAGCGCAAGAGAGCTTTGTGTACACGGATGTAAATTTTTTTGAAAAGACCTTTCCATTTCGCGAAGCTCCAGCTCAGTCCGTTTCTGCACCAGATTCTCACGTGCCTGAAGTGCAAAATTATTCTGACGAAGATCATGTTGTTTATGACGGTTTTGATATGATTAATTCCTCCAATAACAGACCAGCATCTCGTGGTTCATGTGTTCCTATGGATGATAGTGGGAGTACTTCGCTGGAAGCAACACCTACTAACAAAGTCATTTCTATGGAAGAAAGGGAGCCCTCCTTGTTGGAAACAAATTTGAATTCTACTGGTGCACCAACTCAACAGTGGTTGCTGGAAGAAGATCAGCGTAGTGCAGTCACACACCAACAGCGTACCAGGAAGCCTCCAATCTATTTGCAGGATTATCCATGTCAAGTAGCTGAAACACATACTCCTTCGTCTCTTCCTAATCAAACCAATGTCACCTCAAGTACTCGATACCCTATGTGTAATTATGTTAATCTCACTAATTTTTCTAAGCAACATCGAGAGTTTGTTGCAGCTATTGATACAGGTCGTGAGCCATGCAAATTTGAAGATGCTGTAAGGGACTCACGATGGGTGGAAGCCATGAGTGCAGAAATCATAGCTTTAGAAGACAACCACACTTGGCGTATCACGAATTTGCCTCTAGGAAAGCATGCTCTTCCAAGCAAGTGGGTGTTTAAAATAAAATATCGTTTTGATGGAACGGTGGAACGTTATAAGGCAAGATTGGTGCTTGCAGGTAATTATCAAATTGCTGGAGAAGATTAGGGTGAGACCTACGCACCAGTTGCAAAGATGGTGAGTGTTCGCACATTACTAGCAGTAGCTGCAGCAAGGAACTGGGAGCTGCACCAGCTTGATGTTCATAACGCATTCTTGAATGGAGAAATAAGTGAGGAGGTTTACATGAGATTCCCTCATGGATTCAGTAATGGATCTAAATATAAAGTTTGTCATCTTACAAAGTCATTGTATGGTTTGCGACAATCACCAAGAAATTGGTTTTCCAAACTCAGTAGCTCGTTGACAGCTTATGGGTTTGTTCAGTCAAGAGCTGATTACACGCTCTTTACTATGCAGAAAGGGGACGTGTTCCTTGCACTTTTAGTCTATGTAGACAATATCATCTTAACGGGTAATAATTCACAAGCTTGTCATGCAGTCAAAGAGTATTTGAATCAGTGTTTTAAAATAAAAGATCTGGGTAATCTGAAGTATTTTTTGGGGTTTGAGATTGCCCGTAGGAAGAAAGGAATATTTTTATGTCAGCGTAACTATGCGTTGGATATTCTTTCTGATTCCGGGCTCAGTGGATGCAAACCTGCCATGTCTCCTATAGAAAAAAATCATCGTCTTGCATTTGATGAAGGACTAGAATATGAGAACCCTGAACGATATAGAAGATTCATCGGTAAGTTGATTTACCTCACTATCACAAGACCTGACCTGAGTTATGTGGTTCATATCCTGTCTCAATTCATGCATTCACCGCTCCTAGCTCATTATGAGGTTGTTCTTCGTGTTCTTCGATATGTTAGAAGAGATCCGAGTCAAGGAATTCTTCTAAAATCGGATTGTGATGTAAAAATCCATGCCTATTGTGACTCGGATTGGGCTTCATGTACTTTTACTAGACGATCTTTCACTGGTTTCTTTATTATGTTGGGTTCATCACCAGTGCCATGGAAGACCAAGAAACAAGTAACGGTGTCGCGTTCTTCAGCAGAAGCAGAGTATATATCAATGGCAGCAGCTACAGCTGAGATCGTATGGCTCAAGTCATTTCTCGCCTCTCTTGGGGTCACTCATCCAAGTCCTATGGAATTTTTTTTGTGATAATCAAGCAGCTCTTCACATTGCAGCAAATCCAGTGTTTCACGAGCGTACCAAGCATATTGAGTTAGATTGCCACTTTGTACGTGAACATATTATGGCAAATAATATTGCAACAGCACATGTTCCTTCTCGTTCCCAACTTGCCGATCTGTTTACTAAAGCCTTAGGACAACGTGAACTCCTTGGTTTTCTTCCCAAGTTGGGCATTTCATCCTTACACGCTCCAACTTGAGGGGGAGTGTTGGAGATTGTATGTAATGGTATATTAGCTGTTATGAGAATATCTTTTGTAACCGTTGAAACCGTAGATAGAGAGTTTACTTTTCTAACCGTAGATAGGGTTTTTACTTTGTAACCGTAGATAGGGTGTTTAGATAAGGTAGTATTTATTTATTAGACTGTTACAGATCTTATGGGACTGTTACAGATCTTTGCGCCTATTTAAAGGCTCCCAATGAATGAGATAATCATCCAATTGAAATACCAAGTTTATTTTACTCATATTTATTATTACAAGTTTATTTACATGAGCACAAGACTTCAGTTCGAAGGTAAAGAATGCCAACAAATTAAATAAGACTTTCAATCCTTCAAACCGTGTATTTTAAAAAATTAAGCAATAGTTGCACTACCTTCACTCCTCTCTTCTCTTTTCCCCCTCTTTCCTCAAACGCAGTGGGATTGCATGTGATTCACACAGGAAAATCATCATAAAAATAATGACTATTAGGTTTCTTTGCATGTGAAGTACCATAATGGGATTGCAATAATTGAACACCATAAACAATATGGCAGTGCCCTTGTCATCATTTAGTACTATGTGGTATAGTCTGCCTCCTAGATCACCATGTCCCCACCTTATTTGTTATTATTTATTTACTTTTTGTTTATCATGGAAACCTTACTTCCCACTACTTGAATTTATACTAAATTTTCAAACACTGTTGAATATCTTACCTTCAAATTGCTTACCTTGACAATGGTGCATCTGTTTATTCAATTCTTGAAAATTTTGAGTCACAATGTTAAATAATCTATTTTCTCAAGCTTTGTCTCATTTTTCTTTGTCATTATCTAGTATTCCATAATTTTGTGTGTTTGGTAACCTTTAAATTAAAACAATGGTATAAAACAGTACAACACAGAAATTATATATATAACTTTATATAAAAAAAAAACAAATTAATTGAAAATTTAACTTAATAAATTTAAAAATTGGTTCAATGTCAGTTTTAATGTTAAATTTCTTTATATAAATTGAATTTGCATGATCTAAACTAATTTTATCTCCAATTCAATTCATATAAGAAACAAAATTTTAAAATTCAAGGGAACTGTACATCCAAAAAACCTAAATATCTATACAAAAAAAAAAAAAACTTCATAAATATAGTACAATTAAGTTAAGCGTACTTAATCAATAAATTATTAGCAAACTATTAATTAATAATTGACCACCATCAATGATTAACTATCATAATTAATGACATGTTAACAATTTATTAACTCGGTGCATTAGATTTATCTTAAAATTTACATTTCTCTGGATGTGTGTAGCCCCGTGTTTAATTTTCTCATGTAATAAAAAGAAAATTTCCTCATGCTATAAACACATTTTATGTAGGGCCTACATTTATTAAAAAAGATAAAAAGATAAAAAAAAATTGCACGAAAATCGAAGAATCATTGGTAGGAGAAAATAATTCTCTTATAATATGAGAAAATATTTTTCCATATATGTAAGTATGGTTTTTCGAGGTTGTCAAACACTTTCTTTATATGTAAAATTGTTGTACTACATAATAAAGTTTATTCAAAGTTTCAAACCCTTATATTAAATAAACCTTACTTGAAAAGAATGAGTCGTGGAAATCATATCAGATATAACCAAAGCACTGATACTAGATGGCTTATTAAAAAAATTAAGCATATTTCGAATTTGCTCCAATTCATCTCGACGAATAAAAATAAATTCCGAAGATGCACCATTGGAATCTGCCATAATGTTAAAATACCCTCAAAAGGAAAAAAAAAAAAAAAAAAAAAAACCAGTCTTAAAAGGAATAAGAACTGTTATGGACCTGTAAGAAAGACCCATATAATCAGCCCACTTGGACAACCCGGCGAAAGGCCCATATAATCGGCCCAGTTGGACAACCCGGTGACGTTCAACTCGGCTACAAATAACCCCAAGGTAACGAAACGGATTGTATTTAAGACGTGTAACACACAACACGTTACCACTCGGTAACGGCCGATCAACTGTAATGACCACCGCATCATGACAGCTCAGATCCACGTGCGAGCCTCGTACAGCAGCCCCTATAAATGAAAGGGCGATTCGATGGTAAAGGGACACTCAATTTCGACTCACAATCATCACTATAATATGTCCACAATCACACACTTTACTTAGTATTCAACGATCAAGCTAGGTTTAAGGGTATATTTACAATATATATTCCTGAACAAAAGCAATACGATCTAGATTAATCTGTCAGCCTAGTTGGGCTGAACATTCCTGTCTCTAAAACAGAACAAGAACAATTGATGAAAAATTACCCCAAGGTATCTGGAGAGTCCAAACATAAGAAAATTATCAGATCTGCCAAAAGAAACCAAAAAGGGCCAAAAAGACTGCAACTTGAGGCAAGAATCACACAAACGCAAACCCAAATGACGTCTGACCGAAGAGAAAAATACAGATCTAGAACCGCGAAAAAGAGACGATCAAAACTATGGCAGTTCGAGACAAAACGGCAGATGCACGCGTTGTCACCCATTGGAGAAGTGGTGGCGCGTGAGTCCCACGCGCAGAGAACTGAGGTCGCGCTTGAGAATGTGTGAGGTTTCCGGCGTCAGTGCGCTTTGCACGGAGGGGGTCGTCTGGAGGTGGCGGTCCTATCTGTGACTGGTCGGAGTCCTAAAGCTCACTGGAACAGTATTTTCCGCATGAACAGTAGCGAAAACGGTGTTTCTAGGCTGTTTGGATCGCGGGGATAGTATTTTGTGGCTGTTTGGGTTGTTTTGTGACTAAGAAGTGTCCGTAAATTGATAGACCTGAGAAAAATGAGTCAAACGATGGTTTTCTTGGTCCAAAAGGTCCCAAAAAAAAATTTTCAGTGGCGACAAGAGACAAACAAATAGGGTTCTGCTCTAAAGGCGGCAGTCGCAAAAGTAGAGCCCTCAGTATCGAGAACTTTGATACCAACTTGAAAATATAAGGAAATATATTATTGAATTGTATTATCAACTATACGAAGGGTTCTCTATTTAAAGAGACTACATGACCTATTAGGCTAAACTCAAAGAAGATTCTAGAATACAACAATAAATAAATAAAATTAATTATTATTATTCACAACAACCTTTCAATAGCATAACTTGAATTTATGGTTTAAATATACTCTTTTTTTTATAACATAAATATGTTTTTGGTCTTAATTATATATGTATTGAATTTCAATTTTAATTCATCCAAAATTGGAGTTTTGGTTCATATCCTTTGTTTTTAAAAATGACTACTTTTGTTATCAAAAAATAAAACAAAAAATGACTACTTTGGTTCTTGTCAATATCATACATTCGTTAATTAAGTATTAATATTTCATTTTCAACTTACCATTGAGTGACACATCAACATGTAGAATAGGAATAAATATTTAGTGCGACTTTTGCACTAAAGATTTAGTGCATCTCATCAATTGAAATATTACATGTGAGCTAAAATTCTTTTTTCTCTGTTAATTATTTCTTTCTCCTCTGATGTGTAATGCTCACATTGGTGGGATGCACTGAATCTAGGTGCTACAGTAGCATCAAAGATTCATTCGTAGAATAGGGAAATATTTAATATGGTTCATGACCATTGAATCTTTTGGCACTCCCTCTCATAAGACCAATTTTTTCTTTTCTTTTTTATCTCTGTTATTTTCTCTTTTTTCCAATTTTACCCTCCTATTTACACTAAGGATCACCTAAAAAATCGTGATCCCTGTACACATTAGATGCTCTCGTACAATAGATTAATAATAATAATATAGGGATCAAAGAACAAAAACCAAACATTAAATTTAAAAAAAATCTAAACTAAAATTTAATATATTTACCATAAATAAGAATGTATTTAGGCATAAACTTATTTAGTACTTGTATCACAGGTAATTGGCTGTTGCCTGCTGTGTTGATATTGAACACATTGTACTATGATAATTAATATGTAGGTTAGGTATTAATTAATATTACTAGTACCTGCTTACCAAATATATATGGATAAAGTGTATATCATTTTAAAGGATGTAAAGTTGTGTCATTTTAAGAGAAAGAAAGAGATAGATAAAGGAGGATAGAGAACTGACAAAAAAATAAAGGTGTGGGTCTCATTTCTTTGTGAGAGTGAAAGGATATAAGTTGTGTCATTTAAAATTATAAACATTTTTCCGAATATATATAGATATATATATATATATATATATATATATATATATGGAAAAAAATTTGTCCTTTTAAATGACAACTTATATCATTTCACTCTCACAAAGAAGTGGGACCTACACTTTTATAACTTTTTGTCGACTCTCTCTCCTTCTTTATCTCTCTCTTTCTCTCACTCATAATGACACACCTTTACATCCTTTAAAATGATACACACTTTACCCATATATATATATATATATATATATATATATATATATATATATATATATATATATATATGTCAGGATCATTTTACACCAGTGTAAGTTACACTCTCAATCTTGTCCCTTGATCCCACTTTATCTAAGGGCTCTCATTTTTTAGTAATGTGTGTCATTGGATACAAGTGGATCAATGGTCAAGATTGAGTGTAAGACTTCTAACTCTTACACCTGTGTAAGAATATATATATATATATATATATATATATATATATATATATATATATAAAAGGCAGGATCCATTGATACCGGTGTCAAAATTTGAAATTTGATACCAAATCCTAACCGTTGATTTCCGCCAATCAACGTTGATCTTTTTTGATCTAATGGCTCTCAGATGAGATGTCAAATTTAAAATTTGACACTGGTGTTAAAGGATCCTACCTATATATATATATATATATATATATATATATATATATATATATATATATATATATAATGCAGGATCCATTGACATCGGTGTTAAAATTTGACACCAAAATTATTATAGGCTCCTAAAATTATGATAGGCTCCCCTCTAGTATGATAGGCTCCTAAAATTAATCTGTACCAGCTGGTATGAATCCCTATAATGCAGGAGAAATATTCGGCATGTTGGGCACAAAAATAAAAAATTATTATCTTTTCAGTTCTAATGTGTCACCTCAACATCAATATTGAGGGTGTTGACTGTCACTACCTAAGGAAGGTACCAACCCTATGATTTTGATTCAAGCCTTCCATCTAAATTTTAAAATATTGCATTATACGTACTATACATGGGATTATCATTTTTTGATTTTATCTTATTTCTAACACATATTTATATATGTGTAAGAGATAATTATATCTTTTACAACATGAGAGATATTAAACTCATTACAAATTACTTAAAATATAATTGTATTAAAAATAAATTCTAATTTAATATGTAAAAATGAAATAATTACCACCTCTCTCTAGATAAGCAAGTATACTGCCCTTGTTAAGAGATCCTATGTATCAAAAAGCACACTATAATTATCCATATGTTCTTATAGTCCTTCCTAAGAATACACGGGTTAGTCATTTTTACCATTCTTATTCAGAGCATTTCATCATCCTCCCCGTAAGAAAACATGGATCATTACAGTGGTTGCTTTCTGTTTTTTAATTTTGGGAATCATAGTTTACATAAATATGCTGGGAAAATGAATTTCTTAAGAATATTATCAAAAAATTATTTATCTCCTGATTCTATATTTGGTTGATTGTCAAATATTACTACAAAGTTAAACTCACCCGTCGTTTTCCTACATTTTCCAAATCTCATCACATCAACTTCACTCTTGTGAACATTATTATCAGTAGCACCAAAAGAGTCATTATTCACATTCATATTCAAATTCTTCATTTGGTAGATAACTTCATTTGTTGAGCTCTCGGTAGCTTCATTGTTGCCTCCTCCAATCCGTTGAGTTTCTTGAATGCTCTATTTCTTTTTCAACTCATTATGGCGTTCCGATTCAACACAGGCATTAAAACCTGTACCGTCTTCGGTTACAATCTTCAACTTGCTCATTTCTTTAGGAAGCTTCGAGACCAAGTTTTCACCAACACATGAAGAACGCTTCGCATAACCACCACTTGCAAATGCGTTGAAACCCTCATTCTTCACATTCCCAATTTTGAGATTCCTAAATTAATCACTGATTAGTGATTACCCTCTCCAAATTTGAACCGAAATCAAATGTGGCATTTGCACACCACCATCACCATAATCGCGAAATGAATTGAAAGCGGGAGCATTGTTGTACTTGCGAACCTTGACGAATTTGGGTACTGAAAAATGGTTGCGTTCTAATGAGGAAAACATGGTATTTTTGTGCATAAAATTTTGGTAAATTTTCCTACTAGGTAGGGATCCAAGAATATCATTCCCGATAACATTTTTAGATAACATTTTGTTTTACGAATTATTCATAAATCAGAATTACAAAAATATTATTAGATTCTTGAGAAAATTTTCATAAATTTTATATTAAATATGATTAAATAAAATTCTCAATATCAATTTGCTAGAAATCTAAAACAAATTCCTCTATCAAATGCCAAGCATATTTGCTTTCTGATCATTGCCGCATCTAATGGGGTAATATAATAAGATCTAAAGATCATGTCAGCGTTTAGTTTAAGCTTCAGGGGTCATTATGTTGTCTTGTTCTTTCAGAGAATCAGAGTGTCACATTGGAAAAGCTCAAATTTCTTGAATAGTTTAAAAAAGGTCAAAGCTTTGAAATGTCATTTAAGTGCCACGTGTAATCTTTATTGGCAAAGGGTTCTTCTCTTCTTCTTTTTTTTCTTTTTTTTTTCTTTTTTTTTTCTCTTTTATGTGAAGGTAAAGGTTGCTGACAGGTGAGATTTGGAAAGATTCAAATAACTGCATTTCAAGAATGTATTATTCGGCAGCATGGCTATTCCACTTAAGTACAATCATGCAGTTATATAGTGGGGCACCTAGAAAGAAACAAGAAAATAACATTGCAAAAAAGATGGAATAATCACGTCACATATTTGTTTCGCTCTATCTTGAATTTTATTTTATTTTTTATAAATCATATATATTATTTACGAGAGGTAATTATATTCGAGACAGAAACATTCACATAGTGAGGCTAATTCTCTCGAAAGAAATTTTATTTATAAAGACTTAAATTAAACCTAAAACATTGCTTAAACAAAATCAAATATATATATCAGTTCAACATACCTCATTTGATATCTGACTTTCCCATGAAAGTAAAAGCAGTTTGATGTACTAGAAAAATAGTTGTCTGTAATAGTTTTGGAAGCTAGTGTATTATGAGCTGAGGGGACAACATGATCATAGCCAAGTGTCCCGCTTAAAATACTCGTGTGTGTTAGTGCATCATATCAATCAACCAAATAATTATTAGTATTTTTCATTCCAAAATGCATGTACTAAATGTGACATTGCTGTTCAGTTTTTTTTGTCCTAATAATTATTGATTTAACTGGCAAGTCATTGATTGAAGTATTTCTTAAATAAATATATATAAATTTATATTTTATACTCAAAAATTTTTTTATGGTAACTTAAACATTATATGTAAGAACCTAGAATTATACTTAGCTAATTTCAAAAGAAGAAACCAATAAACGATCTGACTTGTTATGTTGTTGCTCAATTTTCTGAAGAAATTTAAGGCTTTATTATTAGGGTTGGCAAAATGGGCCGACCCGGCCCAATCCGCATTCAACCCCGAAAAAAAGGAGCCGCGTTAGAGTTGGTTCGAAAAAAAAAAGAGGCAAAAAACTCAATCTAACCTAACCCGAGTGAGTTAGGGTTAGCTCGCGAGTTGACTCAAAAATGTGGCTCGGGGGTTGTCTTGAAAAAAATAGCTCGCGAGTTGGCTCGAAAATTGGCTTGCGGGTTGGCTGATTTTATCCTATTTAAATAACCATGTAGTATTAATACACACTAGCTATGTGAGTTCCATCAGCTTAAACAAATGGTTAAAAAATGAGAAATAAAAGAAAAATATCTTAGTTTCGAATTTCCCTCACAACAAATTTGCATCAACGTGAAGAAACAATTAGAACCACTTGCTACCAAGTGGGTAAGATATTTGAACCAAAACGAGCCAGCACAGCCTAACAATATAAAAATGGCAGCGACGTGAGAAGATTAGGGACTTAGAGACTTAGATTTAGAGAAGGAAGAAAAATGATGACAACATGTGTGAGTTTTGTCCATTTTTGTATATTATATTTTATATTTTTTTATAATAATAAAAAAAACTCAACCCGCGAACTGGCTCATTTGATCTGCGAGTTGGCTTATTTTTTCATGTGCTGATTTGGGTTGGGTTGGCTCGGATTGACAGCTCATTTTTGCCAATCCAACCTAGCTCATTTTTTGTGAGTTACAAGCCAACCCGATACGTTCCTCATTTTTACCAACCCTATATATTATTTTAACGGACTAGGCTAAAGCTATGAAGTTATAGGGCTTCTTCAAAAGTATTTCAGTTTATCTCAGCTAGATTTTGCCCTGAGTGATTGAAAGCAGCATACATGTATAAACCATTTTGTTTTTCCCCATTGCCGAATCCTATCCTGCCAAAAATCTCTTCCTCGCCATGGCTACTGCTACAGTACAACATAGCAACATATTAAAGAATGAAAAATAAAATCCCCTTAGGTTTGAATGCTTTACAAGCAAATGCAAGGGTATCCAAGTTCGAACAATATCAAAAGAAGATTTTTATAGCTGGTTATGAATATCAATAAATTGTTTTTTCTATTTTGGAAGAATAGATGTTTTGCAGAAAAAACCTCAAAGATAAAATATTATGATACTTTTTGTTTACAAACTTCTACGAACTACACTGTATTTTCGGGAATACATTCTTAGCCGAATTTATTTCCGGAAATGCATAGTTGAGTTTGTAAACAAAAAAGTTTATAAATATAACTTTCGCAAGATATTATTAAATGGATTGGGATATTACATTTTTAAATTTTATCATATTTCCCCCTACATTTCTTGAAAAAGAAACAAATCAAAACAACTATATCATTTATATTTTGTGAGGAACACATAAATGTATTAGTAAACCAATAATTCGCCATAAATGTTAAAAATTTCATTGAACATAATTAACAAGTAATAAATATTTAACAACTCATACTAAGTATATATATATATATATATATATATATATATATATATATTCATTATATATATATATATATATATATATTTATATATATATATATATATATATATATATATATATATATAGTCCCATTTTAAATATTTTTTTTGATATTGTCAGAGAATAATGTAAACCATTAAAAAGCTCTTACCCAACAGCTTAAACTTTTGAGTTGAATTGGTTCTTTATATGGTATCAGAGCCTTAGTGTCTCGAGTTCAATCCTCATAACCCCAATTTAATTAATAATTAATTAAGTATGGTGAAGTTTCTTAGCACAGGTAGGTGGACCTGTGCATTATTCACCCTTCAAGCTCAGTGGGCTTTCGTATGAGAGAGCATTTTATAGAATAGTATAAATCATTAAAAAGGCCCTTACCCAACATCTTAAGCTTTTTGGTTGAATTAATTCTTAACAGATACAATGAATAATCATAGTATAACCCAATGGGACCTAATCAAGAAGTCTTTTAGTGAAGCTAGGAAAAGAAGGGCTCCTTAGGAAATAAGGGAGAAAACCTTATATGTAGAGGATGTATGTACATCCCTGCCAAAAGAGGTAAGATTTTGGGATATGAAGGGAAATAAAAAAAAGCAAGGATAGAAATGAAAAAAATTCCCCATTTGGTAAAAAGATGCATTCACAACAAATTAGTATCAATATCAAGAAACAATCATAACCACTTGCTACCAAGTGGGTAAGATATTTGAACCAAACAGAGCCAGCACAGCCTAACAATATAAAAATGGCAGGGATGTGAGAAGATTAGGGACTTAGGTTTAGAGAAGGAAGAAAAATGATGACAGCATGTGTGGATTTTGTCCACTTTTGTATAATATATTTTGTATTTTTTTATAATAAAAAAAAACTCAACCTGCGAGCTGGCTCGTTTGACGGGTTGGCTCATTTTTTCACAAGCTGGCTCGGGTCGAGTTGGCAGCTCATTTTTGTCAATCCAACCTGGCTAATTTTTGGTGGGTTACGATGATTGTTAGTGTGATTGCGAGTATAAGGCTTATGGGAGGGGTATGGGGTCTTTTTTTTTCATTCCTCCCCCTTATTTTGGAAATTTTTTGAATACATTTGATGTAATCACTTGTGAATTTAATGCATGATAATACTATACTATGAAACGACTAAGAGAATAGCTAGGATGAGAAGTTGTCCAGCATGGGTAGTAGATTACATACAGTAGCTAAGATGCTTTTTGTATATGACTGTAGTTGTTAATAGCCTTTTTGTATATGGTTGTAGTTGTTAATAGCCTTTTTATTGTAAAAGGGAATTAGTTGCCAACGTGGCAAATGTATGTGTAAATGAATATGGGCCAGATATATTGGAGATGGTTCATTTTTGAGAAATAATACAAACACTGAGTTTGTTATTCTGTTACAGAGACCTTGTTTGTATCGTTGGTGCTTTCATTATAATGGATTCAATATTCCATTGTCAACATGAACATTCAAGAATTTGCAGAGGAATTTCTGTAATATCGTGAGCAGAACAATCAAAGGATTGAACAAATCTTGATGAAAATGGAGACTTGATTTCAAGAAATGAAAACCAGTTTTCATGAGATGATAACTCAATTACCAAGAACAATTTCGGAGAATCACTCTTCGAACCTTCAACCGCATCAAGCACGAGGGAATAATCATTAGATGTTGAATGTTGATTACCCAAGGTCAATTCTCAGATTTCTGAAACCTGAGATACCAAAATCTGATGGGAAGGAGCCCAACACATGGATTTTCAAGACATAATTATTTTTCAAGATTCAATAGGTTCTAGAATGATTTAAGGTTGAGCTTGCAGAATTACAGATGGAAGGGATAGCAGCTGATTGGTTCCAATGGATTTTTAATAGTGGAACCATTCGTTCTTGGGAGGAATATATTCGATCAATTCGTGAGCGCTTCGGACCCTTAAATTATACGAATGTTCGAGGCTTACTAGAAAAGTTGATGCAAACTGGTTTGTTGGCATATTTAATGGCTGAGTTTCAGAAATTGATGAACCAAGTAACAAATGTGAGTGATGATATATTGATGACATTTTTTGTTGTGGGTTTGCAGCCTGATCTTCAAGGGGCAATTCAACTATGTTGGCCAACCTCACTACATCAAGCTATGCAATTAGCAATAGCTTATGATAGCCATCATGGAGAGTTACGCTCCTCAGTCACGAATTGTCCGAGGAAGGTTTTCAATAGACCCGATGTGATAGGTTCTATTGAGAAACCAAAGACAATTGCATTACCTGTGTTACCAGCTCCAAATCCTTTTTCGATGAAGAAGATGACATATGAGGAATTGCAAAAAAAAAAAGGGAGTTGGGTTTATGTTATGCATGTAATGAGAAATGGTTATCGAAGCACAGTTGTGAAGAAAAAATGCTTATACTGGTGAAGAAGGATGAAGAATCTGAAGGAGGACCTGAAGAAGATATTCTATGGGGTAAAGAGGATGGACAATCAACTAGAATGGATGTTGCACTACATTCCTTATTTGGGAAGGTTGATGCTCGTTCATCGAATTTGGTAGTTGTTGTGAGTAACAGAGATGTGCAGGTTCTGGTTGACTCTGGAAGCTCACATAGCTTCATCAAAAGATAATTAGATAAGGAGTTCTAACTACTAATGGTGTGTGCATAAAAAATGAGGGCGTTTCTGGGAAATGACAAGTTCCAGCTTTATGAAAAGAAATGCTCCCAAGTCTAGTTATGGATCCAAGGTTTTTGTTTCGAGATTGATTTGTATGTGATGGATCTAGATAACTTGAATATAGTGTTGGGGATGCAGTGGTTAATTACATTGGGCTGTGTTACTCGTAACTATGGAGATTTTTCTATTCAATTCAAGTTGAAAGGTGACTGGATCACTCTACAAGGAGTTAAGCCACAAAATGAACAACAATCTGGAGAATCAACAGAAGCATCATGTAATTCACTATTAATGCACGAAAGTTAAAACTGTGACAACAAGGTAAATTCTAAAATTCAAATGTTGAAAGTAAAAATACCTGACATATTAAGGAAAACATTGATTAGCTGTCAGCAATTCTTTGAGATTTCTAAGTCACTGTCTCTATTGAGAGAAATGGCTCATGCCATTCAATTAGTGGATGATTATAAACATGTTAAGGTTAAAACTTACATGTATCCCTATCATCAAAAGACTGAAATTGAGAGCAGGTTTTATATTTATTAGCTAATGGGTGGATCCAACAAAGTCATAGTGCCTTCTTATCTCTAGTTATGTTAGTTAAAAAGTAAGACAACATATGGAGAATGTGCATTGACTATCTTGCCTTGAATTCTATGACGGTCAAAGATGTTTTTCCAATTTCCACCATAAATGAGCTATTGGATAAGTTATTCAATGCAAGGGTGGTTAGCAAGTTAGACTTACGTTCAGGGTGTCATCTAATAAGGACGAAACATGAAGATGTACATAAAATGGCTTTTAGAACTCATGAGGGTCACTATGAGTTCAAGGTGATGCCCTTTGGCCTTACTAATGCACCAACAACATTTCAAGCTGTTATGAACAGAATATTCCGGCCATAGTTGCGAAAACTCATTGTGGTGTTCTTTGATGATATCCTAATTTATAGTTCATCATTGGGGAGCACATAAGTCATCTAAAGACTGCGTTACAATGCCTTTTGCAGAATTCCTTCTATGTTAAACTCAGTAAATGAGAGTTTGGTGTGAAGGAAATTTCCTACCTTGGTCATGTGGTGACAATATCTGGAGTTAAGGATGATCCTAAGAAGATTTCGGCTATGATGAATTGGCCAATTCATCAATCGATTAAGCAGTTGATGGCATTTTTAGGACTAACCAGATATTGTCGAAGGTTTATCAAAAGCTATGCTTCATTAGCTCATCTATTAATAGAGATCTTGAAGCAGGACAAGATTACTTAGAATATTGAGGCAACATCATCTTTTTCGAAGTTGAAAGAGGCTATGTCATTTCTGCCTGTGTTGTAATTACTGGATTTCACATCACCATTTGTGGTGGAATCTGATGCTTTGAACCTGGGAGCTAGGGCAGTGTTTTTACAAGGTGGGAAACATGTTTCATTTTTCAGCAAGAAGTTCGGACCTCGAATGGAAACCTCATCTGCTTATTTTCGAGAGTTATATGCCATTACAGAGGCAATTAAAAGATGACGCCATTATTTGCTTGGTTGCCACTTCATCTTTAAGATAGATCATCAGAGTTTGAAGGAGTTATTGCATCAAACGGTACACACAACAGATCAACAGAAGTATATTTACAAATTAATGGGCTATAACTTTACTATTGAGAATAAATCTGGTGTATCTAATGTGGTTGGTAATGCCTTATCAAGGCAATTTGTAGAGGAGGATAAAGCTGTGATTTGTGCTTTACGTTCGGAGGCAACATTAGATATTTAGGAGAAAATTAAGCATGAGAATAGGGTGAACAAAAAATTGTTAGACATCCACAAGGCATTAGATGATGGCACAAATACTGATCTTGAGTTGAGTAGGGAAGATGGTATGATCTTTTATAAGAAGAGATATATGTTGAGTTCTAACTCTCTTCTTCGCACAAAACTATTGACTGAAGCACATTGCACTCCATTAAGAGGGCATGCAGGGGTCCAACATATATTCTTACGATTGTCCACTTATTTGGAAAAATATGGGCTAGGATGTCAAGAGCTTCATCACGGAGTGTGTGATATGCCAAAAAGTTAAGATTTAAACATAACGTCCCTTTGGATTGTCACAACCACTATGTCAGTTGTCTTTGTCAACTGCAGTAATGCTCTCTCTAGTTTAGAGGGTTGAGTCTGTGGAATTGGAGGAGGCTATAAGTATTGGTTTGATTTGTAATCGAGGCCTCCTTGATTCTTCCATCTGGGGTTAAAATTGTTCCCCACAGTGTTGTTCTGATTTCTTGGAGGATTTTGTTGAGTCTTCTGATCATACCAGATCCCATGAGTATGTTGCACTCATTGGTTTCATGTTCTCCACGACAGTATTCACAGAAGAGTGTCTTTGCTTGATCTGAGGAAGGATGAAGCTTTTCAAATCTGCCTTTCAAAATAGCTATCTGTTGTGAAAACAGATTCTGTTTAGCTAGCATGGCATCATTGCTTTCTAACTGAAGGACTCCTCTCTTCAGCTGAGATGCTATACTCTCATTCTCCATCCTCGCCATGGCTCAATCAACTCAAGAGTCTGAGTATGTGTCTTTTGTCTTATTGAACCTCCAGCTGCACCATTGACCATCATTCTTGAAGATGGTGTCTTCCCATTGAAGAATATTCAAACTTTTTATCTGGGTCGCAACTCGTACTGAGGAAAATTTCTCAGAAGCTCCTTGAATCTTCTCCGGGCTGCATACAGAGTTTATCCATCAGATTGGGTGAAATTTGTGATTTCATTTACCAGCCTGTTGCACTTCGTCATTGGGAAGAATTGAGCTAAGAACTTTGCAGCTAAATCTTCCCATGTGTTGATGTTGTGCGCTGGTTGTTGCTCCAGCCATCTGAGTGCTGCGTCTGTCACTGTAAATGAAAATAGACGCAGTCGTAGTACATCCTCTGACACCCCATTGTTTTTTACAGTGTCACAGATCATCAAAAATCTATCAAGGAACTCATGAGGGTCTTCTGCGTCTTCTCCTTTGAACTGAGATCACTCAATCAGTGTGACCAACGCCGGCTTGATTTCAGAATTATTAGCTACGATCGTTGGTCTTGCGATACTCGAGTTTGGTCTTGTGAAATTAGGAGTAAGGATTGACTCCATCAACTCCTCTTCATAATGTGGCTGATTTTTTCCAGCCATCTCGGGTTCTGCTTTTGGCTGTGAACTCGAGGATTCCTCTTGGTTCCTTTACTTAGCAAGTTTCCTGTTCTTCTTTGCAGTCTTCTCGATTTCTGGATCAAACTGTAAAGATTCGCGATCAACTTTACCTCGCATAAAATAGAGAAATCAGATCACTGAAAGGGCCGACCCAGTTCAAATACCAACTTCGTGAGTGTCTGGGGAAGGGAATACTCTAGGCAGTCTTTCCCCTGCTTTTTACAGAGAGACTGATTCGAACCCACGACCTGACACACCACGGCAAGCAAGCTTACCTCGCATAAAATAGAGAAATCAGATCAGTGAAAATAGAAATAAAATTCCAATCTCAAACATTGAAAGTTAAAAATAATATTGGCATAATTAATCTCCGGCAACAGCGCCAAAAACTTGTTGTGTAATCGGCAAGTATACCGATCGTTCCAAGTAATAAAGTGATAAGAAAGATCGTTCCCTCGAGGATTAATGCACCAATTATTATTCTAACTAGTCCCCTTAATTTGGAAAACTCAGTTTAATTGAGAAAGTAATTGTTGACCGTAATTTGAAGACAATAATAATCAACAACATTCAATAATAATCAAGAATGTAAAAGAAAATATGAGTAAATAAGATTGTAAAGGAAACTGCAGTCAGGATCCACTTCACCTCCGATCCTCCCTTATAATTCTAAATTAAATTTTATAACCAATTAATTTATTAGCTCAGACAATTTATCTTTTCCATATTATATAGTTGAACCATAATGTCTTAGCGTATTCATCCTTTTAATTCAATTAGAACTCTAGTGTCCTAGTGATCCCTCTTGAATCAAACATTAAACGGATAAATTTTAAAGTCTGCAACCTATGTAAGCCTAAGCATATGTCTAGATCATACACAGATTGTTATTCTACCCTTGTCAGAATTAAAATCTCAATATTCCTATTGTGAGCTCTAACCCTCAAAATCCTATAATAGAGCGATCAATTCTAAAAAGAGTATGGAAAAATTAACACAAGTAGAATAAAACTAAATAAATTAAATTAATTATAAAAACAATTTAAAAAACTATAAAGGATTCATATTGGATTTGTGATCCCATCTACAACGAGAATTTAGCCAGACATATCTGACTTTAACAAATTAAAATAAAAAGAATTCATGAAAGAATGGAAAAGAAGAAGAAGATGAAGAAGGAATCTTTAGTCTTCAGTTTCTCTGAGTGTTGATCTTCAGCATAAATCTCCAAGAACTCTCTCTCTGTTGTGTTTCTGCAATCCCCCTCGCCAAAGATGCATATGAGGGTTTTTCCTGCCTTGTTTATAGAAAAATCTTAAACCCCGTTATATCTTCCTCAAATATTTGATTTGGACTTCCCTTTTATTAAAATCCAATCACTTAGATGCTGAACACGTCGAACCCGCGCGACCCGCGCCAAACCCCCGCGATCCACGCGGGAAGTTAGTGAAGATTGGTGTTTAATTCTCCTCCTTGGCGCGATTGGCGCCAGTGTGGCGCGTTTAGCGCGGTTGCCCAGTGAAATTCACCAAATTCCTTCTTTCTTGGCGCGATCAGCGCCCATTTGGCGCGATTCGCGCGGATGTATTTCTACCAATGTGACATCATCTTTTTTGCATGCAATTTTTCTTCCGCAAAACACATAAACTTCGCGAGATTATGTTTGAAAGCGGAATGTCAATAATTCATTAAAATAATAACTTTTATCGTTGAATTAATGTCAAATCCTTGCTCTTTTTACCCTAGAAACCTCTATATGTTGGAGGCATATCACACTAGAAGTCCCTGATTCCATTTTTTATGACTTAACATTTGACTTTATAACAGCCCTTCATAGATCCAATGGTTACACTTCTATTTTGGTGGTTGTTGATAGGTTGTCTATGTATGGCCATTTTAGTCCACTATCATCTTCATTTTGCCTAACTATTTTGTGATATGGTAGATAAGCTTCATGGTTTCCCTAAGTCCTTGGTGCCCGATAGAGATGCAATATTCATGAGCAAGTTCTGGCATCAGCTATTTCAGTTAAGTGGTACTAAATTGCATGAAAGTTCAGCATACCATCCTCAAATAGATGGCCAAAATTGAGGTCACAAGTCGTTATGTTTAACAGTATGTGAGATCTTTTTGCACTGAGTAGCACAATAGGTGGTCTTAATTGTTGTGTTGGGCAGAGTTTCATTACAATATCTCGATGCATTCCACAATCAATATGTCCTCGTTCCAAAGAGTGTATGGGAAATTACCAACAATGATTCCACAGTACCAGAAAGGAGAAGTTAATGTAGAAGCTGTGGACATGATGTTACAACAAAGGCAGGAGGTAGTGAATCAGTTGAAGGTGCAATTAGAACGTGCCCAATTGCATATGAAACAGCAAGCTGATAGGCATAGAGAAGAAAGGATGTTTCTAATGGGTGATAGAGTATTGGTCAAATTTTAGCCATATAGGCAGCTATTGGTATCAAGGAGAGCAAATCATACCTCGCAAAGAGGTATTTGGACCTTTTGAGGTTGAGAAGATCGTTGGTTTTGTAGCCTATAAATTGAAATTGCCAAAGGGAAGTCTAATTCATCCCACTTTTCATGTTTTGTTATTGAAACCCTTTGTGGCTCTAATGAAGTAAGCTTCGAGCCTTTGCCACCCTTGAAAGTTGATAATAAGCCCCTTCAGCAACCAGTGGCCTTGTAAGCCTCACATCAGGTTATGGTGTGTGGTAAGCCTCGTCACCAATGTTTGGTTCAATGGTCAGCCACCGTTCCAGAAGATACTTCATAGGAGGATGCTGCTGAGCTTCACAAGGTTTATCCAAAATTAAACCTTAAGGACAAGGTTCCCTTCAAATAAGAGGAAATTGATATGAATAAGAGAACATCTAGAATGAGAAGTTGTCCAGCGTGGGTAGTAGATTACAAATTATATAGTTAAGGTGCTTTTCGTATATGGTTGTAGCTGTTAATAGCCTTTTTGTATATGGGTGTAGTTGTTAATAGCGTTTCTGTTGTAAAAGGGAATTAGTTGCCAATGTGGCAAATGTATATGTAAATAAATATGGGCCAAATGTATTAGAGAGGATTTGTTTTTGAGAGATAACACAAACATTGAGTTCGTTATTATGTTATAGAGACCTTCTCTATATTATAATGCAATATTAGCAACCATTGTGGAATTTTCTTAGTTGAATTTTCATGTAATTTAAACTATACTCTCTAAAGGATTTAATGCATGATAGTACTATAATTTGTTTGAACTTATAGCAAGTTATAGGTTACATACTAACCAAGTTTTCTTGAATGCTAACCAAGTTTAACTTGAATGCTTTTGCAGTTGGAATGGAAAAAAACATTTTATAGTGAATCGCCTACTATGTGGACCCGATCAAACTCGATAGATGAAGGTATTTAAAAAAATAAGAAATTTGCATTTATATAGTTTTAATAAATTTTGTAAAATTCTATGCATCTTTTTAGAATTAAAACAAGTCATAATAAAATGGTATATCATCTTAAATTTTAATAAAATTAATTACATTTTTCTATTTTCATAATTTTATTAACCAATTTTGTATTTTTAGATAAATATTTATGGATATTATTGTCCTTTAATAATCAAATTAAACGATAATATATTTTTACCAATTTGACCCTTTAAAATAAATAAAAAAATATTATATTCATTTCCCAATATTAGTTTCCAAATTTGTCATCTCAAATGCCTTCTCCGATTATAAATACGGAACAGTGACCAAAGTGCCACTGATCCCCATCTTATTTCCCTAAATGCCACGCTAATAGTGTTATTTTTCAATCTGCCACGGGAGCAAGTTCGCTGGACAGTGTAGCGAACTCGGTGTACTGATGTGTCACGTTTCTGATGGACCCCAAGGTCGCTTGTGTCAGTAGCGAACTCTGGAGCAATTAATGCTGACACGGTGGACAAGTTCGCTGCCACAGGTGTAACAGCCCGTGTTAACCCGAATTGTTAACATACTATCGTATTAAGCCACGCTTAATAAAAATGCGGAATAACTTTTTCTTTAATTCAATTATGACGTCATTAACCTTAGCCAACTTGATTACTTAATCAATTTCATAAAATACTGCCTGTATGTAAATTGCAAGACAACTAACTGGAATACCTCATATATAAATAATAAGTGAGTATCTAAAGTCGCAGGACTACAACACGCAGCCTGGGTCAAAATCCTGATACTTTAATTACAACATCAATTTAAAAGACAATATCAATCATGTGGCATGGACAAACCCCATGCTCATCAAATAAGGCAACAATGCCCAATAACAGTCTCAACATAATAACTCAAACAAAGCGGAAAACATAACAGCAGTCAATCCAGTAGGACAGCATATCATAAAATCAACTCAGCTCTGGCCTCCTGCCACCTGAGCCCTCAACATTACCTGATCCTGAAATAAGCGTCCCCAAACGTGGGGTGAGGTCTCTAACAAGAAATCTCAGTAAGACAAGGGGTCCTCAAGGAGTTTTGATGCTCTCCGGCAAGTATACCGATCGCATAAGTAATAAAGTGATAAGAAAAGTTCGTCTCCACAGGGATTGGGATCTAATATCAATTAAACTTTTTCTCAAAGAATGGAAAAATTCAAATAGGGTTGTGACAAATATTGTCAAATTGATGGAAATTCAAATCTGAAAATAAAAGACTTATTTTTGTATTTTTGTTTTGAGAAATAAAACAATAAAAATGAAAATTGTTTTGTAAAAAGGATATGAGAAAAGCATTGTAGCCAGGGTTCATTCACCAAATGATCCCCGCTTTTTTTACTCCGGATTGATTTACAATAATTATTTATATAATTACTCAGATATATTATCATCTAAAAGATTTAATAGTTAACCCTCAATTCCTTGCAGGGTTAACCCTTTAATCCAATGAGAAACCCCAATTCCTTGCAATGTTTCTCATGGGATCAAGCAATGGGTGCGATAATTTAAGCATCTGCAATCATGTACACGTCTATTCCTAGCACGCATACAGTTTGTTATCTTACCCCCTTTCGAGATCAAAACCCCAATATTCCTATCTAGGATTTTGATCCTCAGAATATCCCCAACTATCAGATTGATCAACTCTAACAAAGAAGATATCAAATTCGCGCAGAGTAATGATAAAGATAATTATATAAATCAAAAACCATAAACCAATCTTTCGCATCAAGGGTTCACATATGGATCGTGACCCTGACTACAATAAAAAGATCTAGCCAATCAACATACTGATTGCTGATCTAAAATTCAACATAAACTAAAAATAAAAGAAAAAGAAGAAGAAGATGAAGAACGAAGAACTCCACAGCTGCCCCTTTCTTCTCCCGGTCCAGATCTGAATGGAATGGAATTATCAAAATGTGTGGGATTTCCTCTGAAGACTGAATTGTGTGTCATGGAGTGTGTGGAGAGGAACCTTTGCATAGGTAGCAACTAGGTTTTCGCCGCATCTTCCAAAATTACCCCTGAAACGTGTAATGGAATAATTAATTACAACTTTATTACCGAAACGTATAACGTAAAGATTTAATTAAAACTTTATTACGTAACTGAAGAATTAAATTAAAACTTATTACGTAACGAAAGAATTAATTAAAAAACAGTTTTGAATTCAAATTTTGAATTCAAATTTCGCTTCTTTTTCATGTAAAAACACAACTAACAGGTGCATATTATTGACATACAAAGAATCAACATAATTAGCAAATATGTATTTAAATTGCTCTCTTATGACTCAATTCTTCTAAATTTTATCACAGAAAATTCACATTTGCCAGAGGCAGATCAAACTATTCCCAGATTTAAATGCTGCTGTCCCCAGCAATGTAAAAGACTTAATCCAGGAAATATTCACTTAATCCAACATAACAATCATAGACACTGTTAGATACAATATGCCATTCATGCCTGACTCAATATCATGAACTTCCAATAATGCCATCAGCTTCTTAAATATACAAGTCTACATTGATTACCCCTCACACAGATAAATAATGTTCACTCAACACTTAGTGTTTAAGGGTATCATGAGCACTCAATTACTCAAAGCTATAACACTACCATATGCTTGATTATATTCTCAAAAATTCTTAAAATTGAAGAATCAAACACATGCATCAATTGATCAAAAGGACTTCACAGGTTGTAACTTGGCCGGGGTAATAGGTAGGAAGATTTGGATAGTAGCTCAAACAACCAAGAGATTGAAAACTGATATTATTTCACTTTTAACAGATTCAATCAATTGTTTTGCTCTACTAACATTCCCACAGAATTTCGGGAATTAATTCCTTCCAACCACCTTTTATTTTTTTTCATTTTTCTTGCTTTTCACTTTACCTTTTTTCATTTTGCCCTTTCTCTCTCTCTTTTTTTAAGGGCATAGATGACTTTTTTTTTCATCCCTTAATTACTTGACCATTCTGGAGCTTACCTCAATCTCTTTATTTTATTTTCAACACATTCAATGATTCAATCTCAATCAAGGTAAGTCACGAAAAATGGATATAGGCTAAGCCATCAATCAGGCCACAGGTCATTTATCAAGAATTAAGTTCAGGCTCAAAGGGCTAGCAAGGGAAAATCTCATACAGGTGGGTTATTTTGGCCAATAGCAAATAAGAACAAAATGCCTTTATCATATCAATCAATGCATGCATAATAGAAACAAATCAAGTTCTAGAGTATTACAACAGTGAGGCCTATCAACAAAAATTTCAGTGTTTAGGCTCAAAACCTCACAGCTATGGTATCAATGCAGACTCAAGAAAATTGACCTCAGACATTATCAGAATTTCACAATATTAATTCAGACAAACGAGCAATCATGCAATCTAATTATGCCTATGCAATGTTATGTCACAAAGTCATACAATATATTCCAAGAATTTAATCATGTACATTAACAAGATGAACACATTTAAACCTGGGATTTGTTCAAAACACACATTTTTTTTAAAAAAAATAACACAAAATAACTATAAAAATAACAAAAATAAAAGAGCTAGAATATCTCCCCTGATCGAAGAATTGAAGTTCTAAGGTGCAAGCCAACCATTCCCAGATTTAGAGCATTGCTGTCCTCAGCAATAATTAAACCCCAAGAAGGAAGAAAATCCTGGACAATAGAACAAATAGTGGCATATAGAAGAAACTATAATGCACACATTAAAACATCAGAGAAAAATATACCAACACAAAATAAACTAAAAATATGAAACAGAAAAATAAACTAATATACAATATCTCCATCAGCAAGGAGATAAGATCAGCCCTCCATGTCATCCCCCTCAGCAGTGTGGGATGACTCAGCAAATGAAGGGTCTGGTGGTACTGGTTGCCTTGGTGTATGGGACCACCATTCCCAGATTTGATCCAAACCATGGATCCATGTTAAGAACTCTTTGAAGCTTTGATTTTTCTGAGAGATAGAGTCTCGGTATCTCTTGTCAAAGAATCTTCTTTTTGAAGCCTTCATTTGTCGGTGATCCGCATATATTGTCCAACCAGTGTCAAAAAGTTTGACCACCTCCTTTCTCATTACCTTCTTCCTTATAGGATGACGCCTCCTTTGGGGTTTCCTCCCATGTTTGTCATTATCCTCATTGAGAATTTTGTGGGTATGGGAAGAGGGATCTTTATCCTTTAAATCAGTCTCTCGTTCCTTCAGTGCTTCAATCACCGCCTCCTTATTACCCAAGAAGACATCTTTTACAGTTTGAGGAGGCTCCTTCAATTCAACTTTTGAGGCACTATCTTCTTTGTCCTCTTCTTTCTTTAAAACATCAAGATTAAAACAATCATCTTTGGGAAAAGAATGTTTTATTGAGTCAAAGACGTTGATGGTAACGGCCTCATCATTCATTCTTAGCTCAAGCTTCCCGTTTTCAACATCAATCAATGCACGAGATGTAGCTTGTAACAGCCCGTGTTAACCCGGTCTGTTAACACACTATCGTATTAAGCCACGCTTAATTAAAATGCGGAATAACTTTTTCTTTAATTCAATTATGACGTCATTAACTTAACCAACTTGATTACTTAATCATTTTCATAAAAATACTGCCTGTATGTAAATTGCAAGACAACTAACTGAATACCTCGTACATAAATATAATAAGTGAGTATCTAAAGCCACAGGTCTACACAAGTAGCCTGGGTCAAAATCCTGACACTTTAATTACAACATTAACCTAAAAGACCAAAGTCAAACATGTGGCATGGACAAACCCCATGCTCACCAAATAAGGCAACAATGCCCAATAACAGTCATAACATAAACTCAGCAGAAAACATAAACAACAGTAGGAAAACATAATAGCAGTCAGCATATCATCAATCAGCTCAACTCTGGCTCCTGCCACCTGAGCCCTCAACATTACCTGATCCTGAAATAAGCGTCCCCAAACGTGGGGTGAGATCTCTAACAAGAAATCTCAGTAAGACAAGGGGTCCTCAAGGAGTCTCCACCCCAAGCTCACTTACATGTGTAATATAAGTTCTAAAAACAGTATTTACAATATAAGTTCCAAAACTATGCGATGCAGCAATTAATCATGTCATGTGTGCATATCAAATCTACTGGCCAGAGAAATGTAGGAATACGTCTATGCCTACATGAGTACCAGGACGCTACCTGTACCTCACCACAGCCTCACCATCTTGTATGTACCACATACTCAGGCTTACCGTATAGGTGGACACCACATGCATATCATAATAGCTCATTACATATAAACAGCTCAACAGCATTTCAAAATAATCAAAGCATGTAACACAGCATGCATAAACCCATCCCCATGGGACATGGTGGAACATCAAAATGGCTAAACCGAGGACACGAAAGCTTACCTTGCAAGCTAGCTATCCAAGCCAAGAGTCCAACCACTCACTAGTCCTCAACCAGCAGTATCACAATCTGATATGGACCATTTATCAAGTCAATATTAATGCATCACAAGCATACAACTTAAAGACTACGCCTTTCTTTTACGTTTTACGTCTTAAGGCTTCCATCAAAGCCATAAGCCCTTAATCATATGATTCTGACTTAGTACCTTTAATTACAGAAGTTCAACTTCCTTAAACTAGGGTCCACACACACCCCATAGCTTACTGTTCACACAGTACAGCTACTGTCTGCGCAGAACCCAGGATATCCGGATATCAGAAGGGGCATATCCGGATATGCCATATCCGGATATCATACTGTACATATCCGGATATGTCATATCCGGATACCCAGATCCCATATCCGGATATCAATATCCGGATACCATATCCGGATACTGATATCCGGATATCTGTTCGACAGATATCCGGATATCTCACGACAGAATGCAGTTTCTGCATTTCGTGAATATCCATCCCAAAGATCCAACTTTTAACACATGTACACGTTAAAGCATGCATCTTTAAGCATATACAAGTTCATTTAGGTGTTGGTTACTTCATTTTAATCTTTTACATGCCAAGACACCACCTTTAAGCAAGATAAACTCATGATCATGGTGAGATAACTTACCCCAAGGCTTAAGGCAGAAATGGACAAAGGTATGAAGCTCTTGGAGCTCTCCACAAGCTCCTCAACTCAGGCCACACCAAGGTGTACGAAAATGGTGCAAAGCTTGCCCCTTTCAACACAAAGGAAACTCCTTGAGGCTTCACAACTCAAGAACAAGGACCCAACCAACCAAGGAAGGAAACTCAGCCTCAAACTCTCCCTCAAACAGTGACACAACTCAGAATGATTCCACCCACACCCAACCCAAGGCTCACACTCACTCTTACCAAGTGTTTTTGTGAAGGAACCAAGAAGAAATGAGGTTTCTTGGCTCCAAAGGTGAAGGGATGAAGAGAAGGCAAGGTGGCTACCCAAGGCTGCAGAAATTCTCACGTAGAGAAGCTGCATATGCCTAGGGTTATGTGCCATAAGTTGGTTATATAGCCACTTGAGTCATAACGCGCAGTATTAGCCTTAATAGCAAAGTAAAAGATATTGATCCCAAACTTTGGAATCTAGACCTACGCATTTTTCTACGATTTGTCATATTTTTATTTTATTTTTCGGAGCACCTTTCCGGTACGCGCTTTTCCATAGCCAGTATCAGTTCTGGCATCAGATTACGTCATTTTGACTTGAAACTTGTTTTACAAGTCCTACATAATATTCTAGTAATTATTATGCATTCGTTATAATTTTCCGGGATACTTTTCCGGTACGCATTTATACCGAGTAGCAGAACCGGTATCTGCGCTTTTCTTCCGAAAGGCGACTTTCAGCATTTTTACTCACTCAATATAATTATCTAAGCCCATTAATAATTATTAGGGTCAATTATGGAATTATTTCCTAATTATCATAATTAACTTACTAATTACCTTAATTAGCGGTGCGGGTTCTTACATAGCTAAGAAGGGTCTTCCCAAAAGAAGAGGCATCTCTTTTTCTTCCCCCATATCAAGTACCACAAAATCAGCAGGAAAGATGAACTTGTCCACCTTCACAAGAACATCTTCAATGATTCCGCTAGGTTTCCTTAAAGATCTATCAGCAAGTTGAAGAGAAACCATAGTGGGTTTTAGTTCCGTGATCCCCAAAGATTTGCAAATAGAAAGAGGCATCAAATTAATGCTCGCCCCAAGATCACATAGTGCCCTTCTGATTTTTGTATTACCAATTTCAATGGGAATGTTGAAGCTTCCGGGATCACGAAGTTTAGGAGGATATTTTCTTGTAAGGATAGCACTGCACTCCTCAGTAAGTGCTACAGTTTGGCACTCTTGTAACTTGTGCTTCCTTGACAAAAGATCTTTCATAAATTTAGCATAATTTGGCATATTGACCAAAGCTTCAGCAAATGGAATATTAATATGAAGCTTTTTGAAAAGGTCCAGGAACCTACCATAATGCTTTTTCTGATCATCCTGTTTGAATCTTTCAGGATATGGTGCCATAGCCCTTACATATTTAGGACTTAATTCATGCTTCTTTTTTTCAATTGGCTTCTCCACTTCATTAGGTTTTTCAATTTCTTTTTCTTTTTCATGCTTACCTGTAGTATCAGGAGATGGAAATATTTTTCCATTTTTAATTGTGATGGCCATACAGTCTTCCCTTGGGTTAGTAACTGTGTTACTAGGGAAGGTACTTAGAGTTCTATCAGCTAGTTGTTTAGCCAACTGGCCAATTTGATTCTCTAGATTTCTGATAGAAGCCTGTGTATTTTTTGTATTGGCCCGAGTCTCTTCCATAAAGGCATTGGAGTGTTGGGCCATTTGTCCAACTAACCTTTCCAAATCAGAAGGCTCCTTAGCTTGGACTGGTGGAGGCTGCAAGTAGTTGTTGGAATTGTAATCCAGTCCTGTGCCTTGAGTTCTCCTCTGAAAATTGTTATTTTCAGAAGGGAAATTCTGATTCCTAGGAATGTTTCTTGGTGGAGACCTTTGCTCGTACCATACTCCATTCACCTGCACTTGTTGAGAAGAGTCGGAAGATAATAAAGATGAGCATTCATTGGATTCATGCTCACCCTTGCAGTATTCACAAACCACATATGCAACTTGCATAGTGGAAAGTTGCATCTTGTCCAGCCTTGAGGTCAAATTTGCTAGCTGTTGTGCTAACAATTTATTTTCAGCCAGAACCGCATCATTGTTATCCATGTGTAGAATCCCTCTCTTAGGCTTGGCTGTCAAAGATTCATTTTCATTGGCAGCCATTCTTTCTATTAACTCAAGAGTTTCATTTGCTCTCAAGGATTTGATGCTACCACCCGCTGCACCATTCAGCACCATCCGAACTTTAGGTTTACACCCATTGAAAAAGATTCGGACTTGATCACCATTAGTCATGGGGTAATGAGGACATCTCCTCATTAGATCTTTAAAGCGGTTCCAGGCTGCACACATAGTTTCACCCTCAGCCTGAGTGAAATTGGTGATATCATTCACCATCTGGTTATATCTTTCCATGGAAAAGAACTCAGCAAAGAATTTGTTTGAGAGACTCTCCCATGATGGAATACTTCTTGCTGGTTGCCTTTCCAGCCAATTCAAGGCTTTCCCTTTAAGAGCAAAGGGAAACAGTCTCAGCCTGACTGCATCATTGGACACCTGGGGGTGTTTGGTTGAGTCACATATCATCAGGAATCTGTCAATGAATCTGTGAGGATCTTCATTCTCCTCTCCACCAAACTGAGCTCTCTCTACCAATTGAATATTGGAAGACTTAAGCTGCCAATTATTGTTACCAATATCAGGTTGAACAATGCTTGAGTTAGGCATATTAAAAGATGGAGTCAGAATAGTATCCATGAATGGATTGTCTGCAACATTGTTTGCAGCCATGATTTGTGATTCTTCAGGCAGAGTTTCTAACTCGTTGAATGTAAGCTTCTTCCGAACAAGTTTTATGTTCCTCTTTTCTGCTCTAGTGATTTCCAAATTCAGTGAAAATTCTGGGATTGTACCTCGCATACAACTCAGAAAAGAGATCAGTAGCACTGTTCAAATAAAAATTAAAATTAAAATAAATAAAGAAAATAAAAATATTCACAAATATTCACAAATATTCACAAATCCAATCCTAAAGATCAAGAATATATGATATAAGATAAACCAATCCCCGGCAACGGCGCCAAAAACTTGATGCTCTCCGGCAAGTATACCGATCGCACAAGTAATAAAGTGATAAGAAAAGTTCGTCTCCACAGGGATTGGGATCTAATATCAATTAAACTTTTTCTCAAAGAATGGAAAAATTCAAATAGGGTTGTGACAAATATTGTCAAATTGATGGAAATTCAAATCTGAAAATAAAAGACTTATTTTTGTATTTTTGTTTTGAGAAATAAAACAATAAAAACGAAAATTGTTTTGTAAAAAGGATATGAGAAAAGCATTGTAGCCAGGGTTCATTCACCAAATGATCCCCGCTTTTTTTACTCCGGATTGATTTACAATAATTATTTATATAATTACTCAGATAAATTATCATCTAAAAGATTTAATAGTTAACCCTCAATTCCTTACAGGGTTAACCCTTTAATCCAATGAGAAACCCCAATTCCTTGCAATGTTTCTCATGGGATCAAGCAATGGGTGCGATAATTTAAGCATCTGCAATCATGTACACGTCTATTCCTAGCACGCATACAGATTGTTATCTTACCCCCTTTCGAGATCAAAACCCCAATATTCCTATCTAGGATTTTGATCCTCAGAATATCCCCAACTATCAGATTGATCAACTCTAACAAAGAAGATATCAAATTCGCGCAGAGTAATGATAAAGATAATTATATAAATCAAAAACCATAAACCAATCTTTCGCATCAAGGGTTCACATATGGATCGTGACCCTGACTACAATAAAAAGATCTAGCCAATCAACATACTGATTGCTGATCTAAAATTCAACATAAACTAAAAATAAAAGAAAAAGAAGAAGAAGATGAAGAACGAAGAACTCCACAGCTGCCCCTTTCTTCTCCTGGTCCAGATCTGAATGGAATGGAATTATCAAAATGTGTGGGATTTCCTCTGAAGACTGAATTGTGTGTCATGGAGTGTGTGGAGAGGAACCTTTGCATAGGTAGCAACTAGGTTTTCGCCGCATCTTCCAAAATTACCCCTGAAACGTGTAATGGAATAATTAATTATAACTTTATTACCGAAACGTATAACGTAAAGATTTAATTAAAACTTTATTACGTAACTGAAGAATTAAATTAAAACTTATTACGTAACGAAAGAATTAATTAAAAAATAGTTTTGAATTCAAATTTTGAATTCAAATTTCGCTTCTTTTTCCTGTAAAAACACAACTAACAGGTGCATATTATTGACATACAAAGAATCAACATAATTAGCAAATATGTATTTAAATTGCTCTCTTATGACTCAATTCTTGTCAATTTTAACACAGAAAAATCACACTTGCCAGAGGCACATCAAGTTTCCACCCCAAGCTCACTTACATGTGTAATATAAGTTCAAAAACAGTATTTACAATATAAGTTCCAAAATCATGCGATGCAGCAATTAATCATGCCATGTGTGCTTAACAAATCTACTGGCCAGAGAAATGTAGGAATACGTCTATACCTACATGAGTACAAGGATACTACGCTTGCACCTCACCCATAGCCTCACCATCTTGTATGTACCACATACTCAGGCTTACCGTATAGGTGGACACCACATGCATCTCATAAAAGCACATTGCATATAAATAGCTCAACAGCATTTCCAAAATATTAAAGCATGTAACACAACATGCATAAACCCATCCCCATGGGACATGGTGGAACAATAAAATGGCTAAACTGAGGACACGAATGCTTACCTTGCAAGCTAGCTATCCAAGCCAAGAGTCCAACCACTCTCAAGTCCAAAAAAAGCAGTATCACAATCTGATATGGACCAATAATACATCAATATTTATGCACAACAAGCATACAACTTAAAGACTACGCCTTTCCTTTACGATTTACGTCTTAAGGCTTCCAACAAAGCCATAAGCCCTTAATCATGTGATTCAGACTTAGTTCATTAATTACAGAAGTTCAACTTCCTTAATCTTGGGTCCCCACACACCCAACAGCTTACTGTTCACACAGCACGGCTACTGTTCTGTGAAAACCCAGGATATCTGGATATCAGAAGGGACATATCCGGATATGTAACGCCCTCCCTTGTATGCATCCAAGAGAGTCGTTTGCTAAGCGGAATTAGAGTCATTAACGTCACATGAGCTAGCAGAGATTCTTGATCATCAAATTCGGATCCGAAAAGCGTTTCTACAATTCTTATCACTTCAGTTTGGACGATAAAAAATATTTCAAGTGATTTGGAAAGAGCACGTTTGGGGCTTCGCGTGCATATAAAATAATAGTAAATCAGAGTTCGTTTGCTCATAAAAACACCACCCGTAAGGTGCACTGTAAAAATTTCAGCACATAAGTCTTTCAAAAATTCCTTTCACAAACGTTTTCCAAAATAGCCGCTGTTCATAAAAGTTCAAGATAAAATAAAGATGATAAAGTCTACAGTCATCCAAGAGTACCAAATATAAAACATTACAGTCATCCAATCAATCAAACAGCAACAGTGATAATCCATGCATCAGCAAGCAACAGCAAAACATCACTCCTTCAATGCTTTCTTACGTCCTCCTGCCATTTTGGAAAAATAGCAGCCCCGAAGGGGTGAGAATAATCCCAGTAGTGTGGCAACAAAACCAGTAATATAACAGTATTAACTAGGCACAAAATCATAAACAGTCACTTCAACATATCCTTGTTCCTTTTCCTTTTTCCTTTTCATCATATTCATATATATAGCGTATATAACGCCTTTCCTTTTCATCATATTCATATATTTCGTATATAACGCCTTTCCTTTGCGCTTTTAGCACCGTCGTGCGTGCACTTCACAGTGGAATCAAATATCCCTTGGCACCTGAGCTCCATGTGGATTCCAACTGTGGGCCTATGCGGACTGATGCCAAGTGTCCCATACCCCGGTACCTTGGGGATGCCTATATGATGCTTGCTCAAACACATGGTCCTGTACATAACTATTCTAAAACAAGGCCTATATGATCTTGATACATGCATGTCATGCTATGCTTTCACACACAAAGCGTAAAAATGCGGTATGATGTAAGGTGCATGCTTATATACCTTTCATATAGCCATCACGGCACATATACTTTTCATATGCGTTATGCTGCCACATAACGTCTTTACCTCATAATCATATAGCCATCACGGCACATTTTTGGCAGTTTCCTTTCATCATAATGGAACATAATACTTTTACGGAATATGGAGCATCATGTCACAATTTTATACCAGTAGTCAATAGTCACATTAGGTAATATCGCCTGACACTTACCTTGCGTGTCTTAAACAATACCAAACAGCAGCGAAGTATCTCACTTCTTAAGCGCACCTAAATCAATTACAACCAATCATTTACAGCGGCGATTTACAGCAGAAACAGTGAGCATACAGCAGCGTTTTACAGTGGGAAACAGTGAGCATACAGCAGTGTTTTACAGCAGAATAACAGTGAGCATACAGTAGTGTTTTACAGCAGAAAAACAGTGAGCATACAGTAGTGTTTTACAGCAGAAAAACAGTGGGCATACAGCAACGTTTTACAGCAGAAAATAGTGACGTTTGTTCTTAAAGCAGTGACTTTTTCCTTGAAAACAGTGGGCAGAAACAGTGACGTTTTACTTAGAAACAGTGGACAGAAACAGTGACGTTTTACTTAAAAACAGTGGACATAAACAGTGACGTTTTACAGCAAAAAAACAGTAGCACCTTACAGCAGAAACAGTGACCATTTTAAAACAGAAACAGTGGCATCTTAGACCTCAAAACAGTGGCAGAATAGTGGCATTAAACAGTGGCAGAAACAGTGGCATTTGAACGTTAAAACAGTGACATAATCAATGGCATTTGGACCTCAAAACAGTGGCATAAGTAGTGTTATTTGTGCATCAAAACAGTGGCATGAATGGTAACATTTGAACATGAAACAGTGACATAGGTAGAGGTATTTGCACATCAAAACAGTGGCATAAAGAGAGATTTTTGAACATTAAGACAGTGGCATAAATGGTGATTAAAACAGTGGCATAAATCATGATTTTTGGACATTAAAACAGTGGCATAAATAGTGGTGTTTGAACATCAATATGGTGGTTATTTTATGCAGAAACAGTGGCTCATTAAGTACTAAAACAGTGAGTATTTTTGGTGCAAAACAGTGACATATGTGACAACCGAAACAATGAGCATTTTATCCTCAAAACAGTGGCACATTCATAGGGAAACAGTGACATATTTCTCTTCAAAACAGTGGCATATTCATACAAAAACAGTGACATTAACTTAAGCATGACCAAGAGACTTTCATTCCATAACTTAAGCATACAAATCATCATGAAATAGCTTCACCATTATACTTTTACCATACTCATTCAAGAATCCAAAACAAAACATATTCAAAGAGACATTCAAGAACACACATGATTACACACCATGAAAGAGGTCTAAGTTCAAGGCTTACCTCTTGTAGCACACACTTCTTGCTCACACACCACACCTTTCTAGTTCTACCAACAACAAGTCCACACTTCCTAGGAGATGATCTATGCGCATAAATGGTGAGGAGGACAATTTTGGACAGCTTCCAAGTGTGAGTGCCAAGGCTGGACAGTGAGGGGAAAGTGAGGAGGAAAACTTACACTTGCTTGATGTCTAATGCCACGGCTGTGAGAGTGTGAGGGAGGGTGAGTTAGCTAAGTTTTTCTTTCTCCAATGGTGCTTGTAATGTTCAGCTAGAGTGTGAGGGAGAGGGGAAGGAGTTGGCTGCACTTGTGCAAGGTGAGGAAGGCCTCTTGTGCGCACAATTAAAGGGAGAAGAGAGGAGGGGTTGAAATGATGATGCATCATGAAAATTCTGGTTTCTTGTAAGAGTGGGACTGCACACTTGGTTTAAACAAGCAAGTGTTTGCTTCTTAGTTACTCTATGCACATGCAAGGAGGTGAGGGAGATATGTTCAGATCTGAAAGTTGTTCTAAGTCAGAATTTTTCAACACCAACAAGCAAGTCATGCGCACATGGTGGAGAGGAAGGAGGTGTCATCATGAGTACATGTAAGAGGGTTCTCTAAGTCCACAAGCAAGACAGCTTTGTGGCAGCCAAAAAAATCTGATTTGATGCAGCCTTTGTGCGCACATGATGGGGGGAAATGCAGCCCAAAATCCTTCTTTTTCTGCATGTGTAAGCAAGGACAGATTTGGTTCATGATGGGCTGCCAAAAGCATGCAGAAATCTGCACATTTCAGCCTCATGATGGAAGGTGTAAGGTGGTTCTCCAAGTCAACACTCAAAGGCAGATTTTGTGTCATAGAAAAATCTGATGCAAGACCCCTCCATGTGCGCCTAAGATGAAGAAGAATGCAGCCCAAAATTATGCTAAGGAGTACATGTGTCTTTCATGCAATGAAGTTGAATCCAAATGATGCACAAGCTAGGTGTGAGGTGGCGGTCATGAAGGGAAAAATTGGCAGATTTTTCTAAGTCCTTTCTACTTTTTATGCGCATGAAATGAGTGGTAAAAAGATTGCCATGTGAAGGTTCCTTGGTACACAAGACAACCTTGTTGGACAAGGCTTAGGGAATTATGTGTGGATTTAATTTGGGCTGAACATGATTGATCCAAGAATCCTCTTTGGGCCATCGGCCAATGCATATAATGGGTCCAATAAGACAAGTCATATCCGGATATCACACTGGTCATATCCGGATATACAATATCCGGATATCCAGATCCCATATCCGGATATCAATATCCGGATACCATATCCGGATACTGATATCCGGATATCTGTTCGACAAATATCCGGATATCTCACGACAGAATGCAGTTTCTGCATTTCGTGAATATCCAGTCCAAAGATCCCACTTTTAACACATGTACACGTTAAAGGATCCATTTTTAAGCGTATACAAGTTCACTTAGTGTTGGTTACTTCATTTTAACCTTTTACATGCCAAGACATCAACTTTAAGCATTAAAACTTAAGATCAAAGGTGTAGGAAACTTACCCCAAGCTTTAAGCAGAGTAATGTGTGCTCTTGGAGCTCACAAGTCAGCTCCAATGTACAGGCTTCAAGGGTGCACGAAAATGTCACACAAGCAAGGACCTTTCTTCACAAAGAAAGCTCCTTGAAGCCTCACAAACCAAGAACCACCCCTCACAACCACCAACCCAACAAGATAACCTTCACAACCCACTCAAACAGAACCTCACCACTCAGGAAGACACCCTAAACACTCTCCAAGGCTCACACTCAAGTGTTTGCTTGATCAAGAAGAGAAACAATGATCAAAGGAGGTGACTTTGGTGAGAAAGGAGGAAGAAATGAAGAACAAGGGGGGCTGGACACAAGGCTGCAACAACCTCACGTAGGAATGTGTATGGCCAAGGGTTGTGTGCCTTAGTGTGCCTATTTATAGGCACATGGCCACCTTACGCGCAGTATTAGCCTTAATAGCAAAGTAAAAGATCTTGATCCCAAACTTCAGAATCTGGACCTACGCATTTTTCTAAGATTTTTCATATTTTTATTTTATTTTTCGGAGCACCTTTCCGGTACGCGCTTTTCCATAGCCAATATCAGTTCTGGCATCAGATTACATTATTTTGACTTGAAACTTGTTTTACAAGTCATACATAATATTCTAGTAATTATCATGCATTCGTTATAATTTTCCGGGATACTTTTCCGGTACGCATTTATACCGGGTAGCAGAACCGGTATCTGCGCTTTTCTTCCGAAAAGCGACTTTCAGCATTTTTACTCACTCAGTATAATTATTTAAGCCCAATAATAATTATTAAGGTCAATTATGGAATCATTTCCTAATTATCATAATTAATTCACTAATTACTTTAATTAGCGGTGCGGGTTCTTACATTCACCCCACCTTTTTAAGGATTTTGTCCTCAAAATCAGAAACATACCTGTCTCGAAATTCGGGATACTGTCGGCGAAGCTCATCCTCTCGCTCCCACGTGCACTCCTCGGGACTACGCCCAGTCCACTGCACCTTGACCATCGGAATGATCTTGCTTCTAAGCTGTTTCTCGCCTCGATCGAGAATCTTGAGTGGTCCGATGGGAGTCTTTAGGTTCTCTCGAACCTCCACATCATCCGGCTGCACAACGTGCGAAGGATCTGCTATGTACCTCCGAAGCTGAGACACGTGAAACACGTCGTGGAAGTTGGCTAGGTTCGGAGGCAAGGCGAGTCGATAGGCAGCAGGTCCTACTCTACCAAGGATCTGGTAGGGCCCAATGAACCGCGGGCTCAACTTCCTCACTCCGAGTGCCCATCCAACACCGGTGACAGGTGAAAGTTTCACAAACACGTGCTCACCCTCACTGAACTCCAGTGGTCGATGCTTGACATCATAGTAGCTTTTCTGGCGATTCTGCGCCTGCTTCAACTTTTCCCTAATCATCTGGATCTGCTGGGTAGTATCTTGGACAAAGTCCAAGCCAAATAGCTCTTTATCTCCAACCTCAGACCAGCAGGTAAGAGTCCGACACCTCCTACCATACAGCGCCTCGTAGGGTGCCATGCCCAGACTAGCATGAAAACTGTTGTTGTACGAGAATTCTACCAACGGAAGGTACCTATCCCATGCAGAACCCTGCTCCAACGTGCAAGCTCTCAACATGTCCTCCAATGTCTGGATGGTCCGCTCAGTCTGTCCGTCAGTCTGAGGGTGATAGGCGGTACTCAATCTCAACTGCGTACCAAAAGCCTCCTGCAGCGCCTCCCAGAACCGAGATGTGAACTTCGGGTCCCTATCACTGATGATACTCTCGGGCACCCCGTGAAGCCTCACAATCTCGCGGACATATAGCTTGGCCAACTGCTCTGTAGTGAAGCTCACCTTCACTGGAAGAAAATGGGCAGACTTGGTCAATCTGTCCACAATGACCCAAATAGAGTCACAACCAGCCTGAGTTTTAGGCAATCCCACCACGAAGTCCATGGAAATACTCTCCCACTTCCACTGTGGAATCTCAAGAGGTTGAAGTTTACCAGACGGTTTCTGGTGCTCGATCTTCACTTTCTGACATATCAAACACTTGGACACGTAGACCGCTATGTCCTTCTTCATGCTAGGCCACCAAAAATTTCTCTTTAAGTCCTGGTACATTTTTGTGGCACCAGGGTGGATAGTAAATCGGCCCTTATGAGCCTCTGTCATAACCTCTTCGGTCAATGGCCCTCGAGGAATGACAATCCTCTTCTGGAACAGCAGCAAACCATCCTCGTTCCAAGACACACCGTCCTGGTTCTTCACATAATCAAGGCACTCTCTCTGCACTTGCGCCTCTTTAATCTTTTCCATCAGCGCATTAATCACCTCTGCTGTTTCCATTTCGAGCAGTGCACCCCCAAACAAGGAGTTCACTCTCAAGTCTCTGAACTTCTCGATCACCTCGTAGTCGTTCATCATTAAGCTGGATAAGCTCACGGATTTCCGACTCAAAGCATCGGCTACCACATTGGCCTTGCCAGGGTGATACCTCAACTCAAAGTCGTAGTCCTTCAAGAACTCCATCCATCTTCGCTGTCTCATGTTCAACTCCTTCTGGTCAAACAGATACTTCAGGCTCTTGTGATCGCTGAATACAGTAAACTTCATGCCAAACAAGTAATGCCTCCAAATCTTGAAAGCAAAAACAATGGCCGCCAACTCCAAGTCGTGAGTCGGGTAGTTCTCCTCATGAGGTTTCAACTGTCTTGAAGCATAAGCAACCGCTTTCCCTTTCTTCATCAACACACAGCCTAGCCCCTTTCCAGAGGCATCGCAGTATAACTCAAACTGTTCCGCAGGATCAGGAAGGACTAACACAGGAGCAGTAGTCAGTCTCTCCTTCAACTCCTGGAAACACTCCTCACACTCATGTGTCCACACGAATGGAGTCTCCTTTCGGGTAAGGCGAGTCATTGGTAGCACCATCTTGGAGAATCCCTCTATGAACCTCCTGTAGTAGCCTGCCAAACCCAAGAAGCTTCTCACTTCTGTAACCGTCTTAGGCCTCTCCCAGTCCATCACGGCCTCAATCTTATTAGGATCAACTGCAACTCCATCAGCGGAAATCACATGACCCAGAAATTTTACCGCCTTGAGCCAGAACTCACATTTCGACGGCTTAGCATAAAGCTTTTTCTCTTTCAACACTTGCAGAACAATCTTCAAGTGCTCAGCATGCTCCTCCTCCGTCTTGAAGTAAATTAAGATATCGTCAATGAAGACGATCACAAACTGATCCAGGTACGGCTGGAAGATCCTGTTCATGTAGTCCATGAACACAGCGGGTGCATTGGTGAGTCCAAACGGAATCACCAAGTACTCATAATGCCCGTACCTCGAGCGAAATGTTGTCTTTGGGACATCCTCCGACTTTACCCGTATCTGATGATAACCGGACCGGAGATCAATCTTGGAATACACACAAGCACCCCTGAGTTGATCCAGCAAATCATCAATGCGTGGAAGAGGGTACTTGTTCTTGATTGTCACCTTGTTCAACTGTCTGTAGTCGGTGCACAACCGCATGGTCCCATCTTTCTTTTTCACAAAAATGACCGGTGCTCCCCAGGGAGACACACTCGGCCGTATAAAATCTTTCGCTGAAAGCTCCTCGATATGCTTCTTCAGCTCCGCCAACTCTGGTGGCGACATCCGGTATGGAGCCAACGATATAGGCCCCACACCAGGCAATAAGTCGATGGAGAACTCTATCTCCCTCTGTGGTGGAAACTCAGGAATCTCCTCGGGGAACACCTCGAGGAATTCCCTCACCACAGGAATGCCAGTGAGATCCTCCTGTGTCCCACTCACCAAACCTCCCAACATGATATAGCCAAATGCCCCTGCTCTCAAGGCCCTCCTCGCCTGCAGGACTGAAATGAACGGTGAGGAACTGGCTGTGGACCCACCCGGAGACATCACCACTTGGCACAACAATCAATCAATGCACAGTTTCTGGACAACCAATCCATGCCCAGAATAATCTCAAGGTTGGCCATCGGCAATCCTATCAGATCTACCGAGAAGTCACGGCCATCCCACTGAAACGCTACATCGCGATGAACAGTGGAGGTCAAACATTTTTCTCCGGTGGCAGTGGTCACCCGCATCGGTGGAGAAAGCACATCACTGGGCAACTCAAGCCCCACAGCAATAGGGGTAGCAACAAAAGAGTGCGTTGCCCCGGAATCAAACAGCACATCAATAGCTGAACTACCAATGGTAACAGTACCTCTGACCAGGTTCGGAGCTCTGTCCGACTGCTGATGATCAAGGGTGTATACTCGCCCCGTCGTAGGTGGCACTGCTGGTGCCCCAGTAGGAACCATCTGCAATGGCACAGCCTGCACTGCAGCAACTCTCGCCGTCGGGCAGTCTCTGGAATAGTGGCCCTCCTTGCCACACTGGAAGCAAATCAGCTGACCGGTAGAACACGGCCCAAAGTGTGACTTCCCACATCCCGAGCATCTGGGGGCAGGAGGTCTGGCTGCGTTCCCCGGAGTAGCAGTCTTTCTAAACTGGTTTGGCGCTTGCTTAGCCGCCAACGGTTTGCCCTTGCCCTTGTTTGCAAAATTTCTGTTCTTCCAGGTAGCGGAACCGCCGGTACCCTGTGGCACCTCAATCTTGGCCTTCTTGGCCTGACTCGCACGGCAATAGTCCTCAATGTCGCGGCACTGCTGAACTAAGGCTCCGAAGTCTCTCGAAGCAGAACCAGCAAGATGTCCAGCAATGTCCTCATTAAGTCCCCTTCGGAACTTAGCCGCAAGAAAAACGGGAGTCGGTCTCGCCATGCGGAAATGAGAGAACTTGACCAGCTCATTAAACTTGGCCAGGTACTCGTCGACAGACAACGAGCCCTGAACCAACCGGTCAAACTCCCCCTGCTTCCTCTCCTGTGAGTCATAAGGGAAGTACTGACCCAGAAAGCACTCCTCGAAGAATGGCCACGTCATCACACGGCCCTGCATCTCGTAGACATGAGAAAGGTTGATCCACCACTCATGGGCCTCGCCCTCCAACATGTACGTGGCGAACATCAGCTTCTGCGGATCGGTGCACTGCATGATCCGGAAAATCTTGTCCATCGCCTGTAGCCATCTGGCAGCAGCAATGGGATCATAAGATCCGTCGAAAGATGGTGGCTTATGCTTGCGGAAAGCATTCAGCCTGCGATCGATCTCGTCAAGATCCTCAGCAAATACGGGGATGGTCTGCATAGCCCCCGTCAAATGACTGCCTCACCCATCTGGCTCTGGGTGTCCTCCTGTTGACTAGGCGGAGGTGGAGGCGGTGGCGGCGGTGGAGGTGGTGGAGGACACTGGCCAGCAGCAGGACCAGCCCTCAACTCCTCCAACATGACCCTCATCATAGTCATGTTGGCCATCCGGTTCTCCTCCAGAACCTCTGCCGTGGTTCGCCGGTTCGCATCTCGAATCGCGTCCAGCATCGCCTGATTCGCCAACCTCGTGGCTTCCTGGTCGGCTAGTCGGGCCGCCTGCATCTCAGCCAATGCAGCCAGGACAGGATCCGATTGATCCTCGCTCGTACTAGTGTTCCTCCTTGGTGGCACCATGACTCTGCACAAGTTACACAAAGAATGAGTTGATCAGGCCCACGCCATGTGGTTACATATGCATCATCATAACACACACCAGTCAGAGAGAACGCATAGTAGACACGCAACGACACATCCTAAGTTATTGCAATACATACAGGCTTTTCCCTAGAAAGTGCTCTGATACCATAAAATGTAACAACCCGTGTTAACCCGGATTGTTAACATACTATCGTATTAAGCCACGCTTAATAAAAATGCGGAATAACTTTTTCTTTAATTCAATTATGACGTCATTAACCTTAGCCAACTTGATTACTTAATCAATTTCATAAAATACTGCCTGTATGTAAATTGCAAGACAACTAACTGGAATACCTCATATATAAATAATAAGTGAGTATCTAAAGTCGCAGGACTACAACACGCAGCCTGGGTCAAAATCCTGATACTTTAATTACAACATCAATTTAAAAGACAATATCAATCATGTGGCATGGACAAACCCCATGCTCATCAAATAAGGCAACAATGCCCAATAACAGTCTCAACATAATAACTCAAACAAAGCGGAAAACATAACAGCAATCAATCCAGTAGGACAGCATATCATAAAATCAACTCAGCTCTGGCCTCCTGCCACCTGAGCCCTCAACATTACCTGATCCTGAAATAAGCGTCCCCAAACGTGGGGTGAGATCTCTAACAAGAAATCTCAGTAAGACAAGGGGTCCTCAAGGAGTTTCCACCCCAAGCTCACTTACATGTGTAATATAAGTTCAAAAACAGTATTTACAATATAAGTTCCAAAATCATGCGATGCAGCAATTAATCATGCCATGTGTGCTTAACAAATCTACTGGCCAGAGAAATGTAGGAATACGTCTATACCTACATGAGTACAAGGATACTACCTGCACCTCACCCACAGCCTCACCATCTTGTATGTACCACATACTCAGGCTTACCGTATAGGTGGACACCACATGCATCTCATAAAAGCACATTGCATATAAATAGCTCAACAGCATTTCCAAAATATTAAAGCATGTAACACAACATGCCTAAACCCATCCCCATGGGACATGGTGGAACAACAAAATGGCTAAACCGAGGACACGAAAGCTTACCTTGCAAGCTAGCTATCCAAGCCAAGAGTCCAACCACTCTCAAGTCCAAAAACAGCAGTATCACAATCTGATATGGACCAATAATACATCAATATTTATGCACAACAAGCATACAACTTAAAGACTACGCCTTTCCTTTACGATTTACGTCTTAAGGCTTCCAACAAAGCCATAAGCCCTTAATCATGTGATTCAGACTTAGTTCATTAATTACAGAAGTTCGACTTCCTTAATCTTGGGTCCCCACACACCCAACAGCTTACTGTTCACACAGCACGGCTACTGTTCTGTGAAAACCCAGGATATCCGGATATCAGAAGGGACATATCCGGATATGTCATATCCGGATATCACACTGGTCATATCCGGATATACAATATCCGGATATCCAGATCCCATATCCGGATATCAATATCCGGATACTGATATCCGGATATCTGTTCGACAAATATCCGGATATCTCACGACAGAATGCAGTTTCTGCATTTCGTGAATATCCAGTCCAAAGATCCCACTTTTAACACATGTACACGTTAAAGGATCCATTTTTAAGCGTATACAAGTTCACTTAGGTGTTGGTTACTTCATTTTAACCTTTTACATGCCAAGACATCAACTTTAAGCATTAAAACTTAAGATCAAAGGTGTAGGAAACTTACCCCAAGCTTTAAGCAGAGTAATGTGTGCTCTTGGAGCTCACAAGTCAGCTCCAATGTACAGGCTTCAAGGGTGCACGAAAATGTCACACAAGCAAGGACCTTTCTTCACAAAGAAAGCTCCTTGAAGCCTCACAAACCAAGAACCACCCCTCACAACCACCAACCCAACAAGATAACCTTCACAACCCACTCAAACAGAACCTCACCACTCAGGAAGACACCCTAAACACTCTCCAAGGCTCACACTCAAGTGTTTGCTTGATCAAGAAGAGAAACAATGATCAAAGGAGGTGACTTTGGTGAGAAAGGAGGAAGAAATGAAGAACAAGGGGGGCTGGACACAAGGCTGCAGCAACCTCACGTAGGAATGTGTATGGCCAAGGGTTGTGTGCCTTAGTGTGCCTATTTATAGGCACATGGCCACCTTACGCGCAGTATTAGCCTTAATAGCAAAGTAAAAGATCTTGATCCCAAACTTCGGAATCTGGACCTACGCATTTTTCATATTTTTATTTTATTTTTCGGAGCACCTTTCCGGTACGCGCTTTTCCATAGCCAGTATCAGTTCTGGCATCAGATTACATTATTTTGACTTGAAACTTGTTTTACAAGTCCTACATAATATTCTAGTAATTATCATGCATTCGTTATAATTTTCCGGGATACTTTTCCGGTACGCATTTATACCGGGTAGCAGAACCGGTATCTGCGTTTTTCTTCCGAAAAGCGACTTTCGGCATTTTTACTCACTCAGTATAATTATTTAAGCCCAATAATAATTATTAAGGTCAATTATGGAATCATTTCCTAATTATCATAATTAATTCACTAATTACCTTAATTAGCGGTGCGGGTTCTTACAACAGGCAACGAACTAAGTGTGAGATATGAGATACACATAGGTCGCTGATGGACATGGCGAACTATGTTCCGTCCGGATAATTTGCTTCTTCCTTTTTGTTGAATGGATTTCGAGGGAAAACAATTTGCTTGTCCTTTTTGTTCGCTGATGGGCATGATTCAACGTACTACAAAAAATTGACTAGTACTTTCAGTCTGGGAAATTTTGGAGAGAGAGAATACCAAAAAGGAAAAAACGCATAGAAGGTTGTGTATATGTGAGAGAGAGAACAATAACACAAATGACAAAAAGCACATAGTAAATATTATATAAACTCGAAAACAATTATATTTCTCATTGTTTCCCTCGAAATCCGTGCAACAAAAAGGAAGTAGAAAATTATTTGGAAGGCACATAGTTCGCCATGCCCATCAGCGAACTTGTCAGCATTAATTGCTCTGGAGTTCGCTACTGACACCAGCAACCTTGGTGTTTACCAGAACGTGACACATCAGCACACCGAGTTCGCTACATTGCCCAGCGAACTTGCTCCCGTGGCAGATTGAGAAATAACACTGTTGGCGAGGCATTTAGGGAAATAAGATGGGGAACAGTGGCACTTTAGTCATGGTTCCTATAAATACACTATCCACTTTACTTTTCTTCTCCTCAAAACTCTTAGAAGAGGAAAAACGACAAACAGTGAATAATTGATATTTTTTTCTCTACACCCTCTTCTCTTGTAGTATCTTTTTTTCAATAGAAGAGCACTTCCAAGCCATGGAAGGAGGCACATATAACAGAAGGTGAAGTGATCTGTGCTAATTTAGACTGCAAAAAATAACAAAACAAAACTATTACCAAATACCAACCGCAAAGTATTCAAACATTATTTTTTTGTGGATTTTTTTTTCTATTTTGAAAGAGTAGGTGTTTTGGAGGCAAAACCTCTAATATAAAATATTATTACATAGATTACAGAACTACTTTTTAAATTTTATCATATATTTTCCCTATATTTATTTCAAAAAATATATATTCCAAAATATAATCATTTAATTTGTTTTATGATACAAAAAAAAAAAATTTAAATTCATTTCCCAATCTTAGTATCCAAACTTGTCATCTCAAAGTTTTCTTCAATTATAAATACACTACCTAACTTGCCTTTCTTCTCCCTGACTTAAAACACGCTTGCTCAAGCAAGAACAACCAACGTTGAATAATCCATACCCTTTTGTTTCCTCCTTTTCTCTTATAATCTATTTTCTTCAAGAGAAGAATACTTTGAAGCCGTGGAAGGAGGTATGCCAGATGCTGAAGGGTGTTATGCAAAATCAAACTTGAGAAATAACAACACAAAACTATTACCAATTGGAAAGTATTCACTATTGTTATAAAAAAAGTATTCACTATTATTTTCTTTATTTTGTAAGTTTAGGTGTTTTCCAGACAAAACCTCTAATAATATAAAATAATATTAAACAATTACAGTATTACTTTTTAAATTTTATCATATTTTTTCTATATTTCCGACAGTACACAGACACAAGCACACACACACACACACACACACACACACACGCGCGCGCGCGCGCGCGCACACACACACATACAAATTTCATAGTCATCATCACCATCTAGGTCAATATCCGGCTAAACTTCTAACTCAAGTTTTCCTTTTCCAAAGCGCAAACACATGTTGAATGTGCCTTTAGGGACATCTTTATGCTCCTTGCCTGAATATAATAGAAATTCGTTTTCAAGTCTGATTGCATGAGTAACGTCAAGCCTTGTACATATAATAGCAAATAGTACTTACTGTCTTGGCTTTATCCATATTGAACCTTTTTTGTACTATCTAGCATAATGCTGGAACAGTGACCAAAATGCCACTCTTCACCAACTTTTTTACCTAAATGCCACGCGAACAGTGTTATTTTCCAATCTACCACGGGGGCAAGTTCGCTACCCGGTATAGCGAACTCGGTTTGTTGACGTGTCACATTTCTAGTGGACACCAAGTTCGCTACACGGGGTAGCGAACTTCGTTCCTTTTCTTCTTCTTAAAAAAAAAAAGCTCGGTACTTGTTATCCACTAGAAATGTGACACGTCAGCAAACCGAGTTCGCTACACCGGGTAGTGAACTTGCCCCCGTGGCAGATTGGGAAATATCATTATTCGTGTGGCATTTAGGTAAAAAAATTGGTAAAGTGTGGCATTTTGGTTAGTGTTCCCATAATGTTCAGCTTAATTCAAGAATGCATATCTCCATGTCTCCTTAACTTAAAATTATTTGCAAAACATAGGCTCTTAGGTTATGAGTTTAACATCTATTCCTAGTGTCAAACCCATTGTCCTTTGTTATTTTCCAGATTAATTAACTTTCAAGCTATTAATCCGAATTCACTATTCAACATTGGCCAGATATCAGTTAATGTTTTCAATTAATCCATAAAGAACATATCAAGGCCAATGTTTATAGAACTAACTCGGTCCAAAAAACCAAAGCACTTCAAAGATTCATCACAACCTAATCCTAAGGTAAATTTAGCTTATATCTACTTCAGAATACATGACAGAAATTAACGAGAGGAAGAAATATGTAAAATCCACTAAAAAACTAACAAGATAATAATACCTCCACTTCAAAGTATAGATCTGATCTACAAATTCAATTAGCTAAGCAAAAATGTTGCAGAGTTAATCAGAAAGTGCAGATCCAAGATCTAAAGAAATATTACAAACCAGAAATCTCCAAGTACATATTCAAATTTACAATGAAATTGCAAAGAAGCTGGAATTTCAACAGAATAAAGAGAAAAAACCTAGCAACTACAATGACAATGTGGAACCAATGCACTCAAAATTGAGAAAAAAAATAAGAATTTTGATGATAACAAACAAACACGGAAAGAAGATTTTAAGCTTTGCAACTTGCAACAATAAAAAAGAAGTCTAAAAGATTATCGAATCAATGTAAAGCCTATCAAGACAATGGACAAAACTCAAAGAAGGTCAAGACTCAAGTTTGAAGAGAAGAATCTAAGTCCAAAGGGTCTACAAGCAATACATTCTTTAGGAGTTAAATTTAAATGTGAGGATAATTTATATCTTGTATGAATAAGCTCAAATAATATTTTCAAAACACATGCATTAAATCATCATTTGATATTAAAAATTACTCCTAGCATCTCACATTCATGAAAACCTATTTTTAAGTATTTATCAAGTGATTGAAAGTGATTTGAAAAAAGAAAACCATTTTTTGGGCAAATTCCAACCTTTGAACAGGTTGGTAATCGATTACCTTGAATATGGTAATCGATTATCCTTTGAGGTAATTGACTACCCACTGCTGCAGAGGTTGAAAATAACAGCTTTTAACGACTAGTTTTCAAAACATGGCTTAATATACTCTAGTGTGAGACTTCTAAACTGATGAAATTACTATTACATTGAACCTAGAATACTTCTTGATCACTATTGTTAATTTGAATCATATTATTTGCTCATTCTCATTGAACTTGATCATACACACTCTTTAAGCTTTATTCTTATGAAAATGTCAACACCCATTGTTCTTCAAATTGTTTAATCTGTACTTTAAGAGTACTTAACCATTATTAAACATATCCATTTGATTTCTTGAATAGAGAAGGGAGTGAACCCTTTGAACTTGAGAGGTTACCAAATGCCTTAGGAAATTTGGAGTGAAGTGTAAAGGCATCCAAGAGCCCGAAGTCTTGGAAGATTATAGTGGTTTGTCAAGCACCTTCAAGCTTGACAGTTAGTGAAAGATTGATCGTGCGCCTTCAGTATAGACGTATGTCATGGTGGTGGTGACCGGACCAGCACACATCTTGTTTGCAATTTCTCTAACCTTCAACTCTTTACTTTTATCTTGAAATTGCATTATTAAATTGTGTTTATTTGTTTATTAGCTTATATTTGTTGATCACACACTAGTATCTTCACTTAGTATTTTCCTTGTTAAATCACTTAATTGAAGAAATATTCTTTAAAATATCAAAGGAGACATTTTACAAAAAGATTTTATAAAACTCAATTCACTCCCACTTTAGTATTGAAGTCATTTGTCTAACAGACAAGACATGTGAATGAAAAGGAAAAGTGCAAAAAGTGAAAGTGAGTAAAAGTTTTCTCTAATGTGGCTTTCTCTCATTTTTATACTTGCAAACTTTAGTTTCTCGGGTTTAATCTTGACTACCCATGCCTTTCTAGATTAAACGGTTATTAGATGCATTGAGCACTAAACTTGTTAAATTGGTTAAATGTATTGTTCTCTAGGCTACATCTGTTGCACTTGTCAACCACTAGCTAACCATTTCTCTCTCCAAATTGCACTAAAACCTGTCAAATGACATTATAAAATATCAACATATGGCTGGCAAACATATTAAATAATCTTAACTCACTTTTAATCAAAAACCCATATCTTTTCTATAAAAACAAACATTTTCTAAGTTCTATTTTTACCATAAAAACTAGTGTCTAAGCATCCTAACAAAGCTCATCAAGATTTTCTGTATTTAGTTCTCCTAAGATAGCTACAACAACTTCTTTTATCGAACAATCTTTATGCCAAATATCTGTCTTACCGGGGCAAGATCTTTCATATCAAATGACTTGCTTAAGGCTTCCTTGAGGACATTAATCTTCTTTATATTTTGGCCTACTATCAACATAAAGCAAGATGATAATGAAGTCATTATTTCCATACCTCTCTTAATAAACACAAAATGGTCACCTTGAGTCTTTTTAAATTAGTGCTAAGTCATAAAAGAGTTGTATTTTTTGCACCTTTGTCTGGGTGCTTATTTCAAGTTTTAGAAGCTTTTCTTAAGTTGGCATGCTAGACACTCTTTATCCAAAGCTTTGAAACCTTTGGGTTACTCCATGTATATTTCTTCTTCTAAGTTTCTATGAAGAAAGGTCATCTTCCCATCAAGTTGTTCAACCTCCAAGTCTATAATTGTTGATATGCTTAGAATAACTTGGATTCACATCATATTTATCACCAGTGAGAATATCTCTGCAAAATATATTCCTTTCATCTGATTGCTCCTCTTCACAACAATCCAGGCTTTATACCTCAACTTTAGGTTATTCTCCTCCACTATGAGCTTGTATACCCGTTTGTTCTTCAGAGCTCGTCTACCCTTTGGTACCTCTTTGATTGTCAGAAACTTCCTATTGACTAGAACTTATACTCGGCAACCAAATTATTCCTTTAGTGAGCTGAGATATATACACTTATTGGTCTTTGCATCCAACTTTTCTCATTCTCCTTCAGGAATATGCACAAGAAAATGTGAATCTAAACACCTTTATATGCTAATAGCCTAATACACTTTTTTTTACTCTTGTAGACTTCTTCTGGAATCTCTCATTCCAAAGGACTTGAGGGTAACGAGTTGATTAAATCTATTGCAATCTTGGTGACTTATCCCCATAATGCATTGGGAAGTTTAGCATGAGAAAACATGCTATGAACTCATTCTTAAATTTTCATATCCTTTCTCTTAGCAACGCCATTTACTTGGGTGTCTTTGGAGGTGTCTTCTTCAATCTTATGCATGTCATCTAGCAGGACATATCAAATGGATCTCAATATTCTTCACCATTTGTAACTTGGATGGATGACCTTCAACTTTTCTCGGTCTCCTTCTTAACTCTTGCATAGAATCCTAGAATGCTTAGAGTATCTGATCTTTTGCATTCACTAAAGATGCCATTATCAATAAAAGTGAAGTAATACATAACAAATAGGGATTTTTTTGACATAGAACATACGTCGATATAAACAAGATCAAGAACGTACCTCTTTCTTCTAAGTTGGTCTGATTCCTTGAATGAAACCTGAAATTGCTTGCTGGCCTAGTAATTGTGCATGACTCCAAGTGTTTACCTTTCAAGTTTGGCAGCAACTCTTTCTTGATGAGAATTCGTAGGCCATTCTTACTAATATGGCCAAGTCTTCTATGCTAGAGCTCCACGCTTGCTTCATCTTGGATAGCATTGGTCTCTCCATTGTTGACCTTCCATTGCATAACATAGAGAGAATATTCCTTCTTACTTGGGCTACCACCAAGCTTCCTTTGGCGAGTTTCCCTATCCTTGCACCAAAGTAGTTTAGTTACCTAGCTTTATCAAGCTTACATACCGAGATAATTGAGTTGTATGTCAATACATGTCTGACATCCTTTAAAATTAGTCTATAGTCCTTGTCGGTCATCATTTTGAATTCTCTAATGTCAACTATCTTCCTAGTAACATGGTTACCTATCTTCAAGATACCAAAGTATCCACCTTGATATGATGAGAATAGTTCCTTATAAGGGATGGCATGGAAGGATGCTCATGAGTCTACAACCCACGAACATTCATCATAAGCTACATTTAGATAATTTTCTTCACCAATTAGGAAGATATTGATCTCGACCTTGGCTGCTACGACCGTGGTGCTTTCTACTCTTCTTTCTTCCTTAGATCTATCATATCCGGCTTGACATTTCCCTTCTTCTTATCTTTCCTAAGAGTTTGACATTCGCACTTCATGTGACTTGACCTTGCACAATAGAAGCATATGAGGTTGGGCTTGGGCTTGGGCTTTGACTTCCCTCAAGACTTGTCTCGACCTTGGCTTTTACTTTTACCTCGATATTCCATTCTTACATGGCTTTCAACGACATTTGCATCATATTAGTGGGTTATTCCTCATTCTTTCCTCATATCCTCTTCATTTAGTAGGTTGGCTGCAACCGAGTCCATAGTCATCTTTCATTCTAGAGTCGAGTTACTGAGTGTCGCAACTAAAGTATCTCAACTATTAGGCAACAAGCTGAGAAGCAAGATATCTTGCAACCTGTTATTAATCTTCATGTTAATCTTCATCAGCTGATTTATAAGTGCCTTGTATATATTCAAATGCTCAATCATGCTCTTTCTATCCTTATAGTCTAACTTCACAAGTCAATGCACTTGGTGTGATTTGTTGTGTGGCATCTTTTTCTAAATCAATATCAAGATTCATCTATATTTTGTGAGTATTTGTGTATGTTGACACGTTCTTGAATAAGCTTTTGTCGATGTATTTGCGAATTATAGCAATCACCTTTCGATTGAGGAGATCTCACTCTTTATCGTTATTCCTTTCTACCTTGTCCGTGCTCAAGATGAACTCATACAAATTTTTGCAATAAAGAGGTCAATACCACTATTGTGTCATAAAGCCCGACACTTATAGTCAAACTTTTCAATATATATCAAAGAGCCTGACTCTTTTAGCCCAACTCACAGAAGCATCAACGAGCAAATGCAAACCAAAATCAAAACAGAGACAAGGATAGTAGAGAAAGCACCAAATTTAATGTGCAAAATCTCTTAAATGTAAAGAGTAAAAAACACATAACCTAGTCCAAAAAACTTCCATTATAAATAATGGGATTATATAATTTTCTCTCCTGGTTTAGAAATTAGAGGACCTCACCCTTTAAAGGATGACTTATAAATAATAATTCTCTCACACAAAAGTGGATCTCTCTCTCTGTAGGGGATAAGGATCCTACACTATTGGGTTTCTTCTTTTTCTTCTTCAGTAATGACACTAGATATCTTCTTCAAAGGGTTTATTCTTTAGCTTCCACTTTATTTTTTCTCTTCTTTTTTTGCAACCCTAACAATAGCAACAAAGATACATTTTTAAACAAGAGATTAGAATAATAAATTAATCAGGCTAGAGACCCAACACAACTTAGACTTTATTGGTATGGAGGGATTTAGGAGCGGTATTTATGTGGTCCGGGTGCAAAAAAAATTTGGTAGGGTGAAAGTGAGAGAAAAAAAGAAAAGGTTGAGGAGAGAACGGAGAAAAAAAAATTATTCGGGTGTCAATTTTTTAGTGAAAGGACCATGATGGTCCTAGAGCATATTAAAAAACTCAGGGATTTAGGTTGCTTGAGCCAATACATGTATTATGTATATGCTTCAAACATTTGCTTACTATTGTAAAAATAGGAAATTGATCATTTTCATTTAAAACACTCAATTTTATTTTTTATTTTTTAAAATATTTTTTATGTACTATGATAGATGCATGGAACAGCTCTACCTACCAACATAGTTGACTTGAATAAGATTAAATAGCTCTACATACCAACCCATTTGACTTGTATACTCATGCACTGTTTAATAAAATTTGTGGTACCTATATCATTTAAGAATTAAGTAATATTTTTGTATAATGAAAAAACAGTTTATCATTTTTGGTTTTAATAAAATTAACTACATTATTTGGGCTAAAGCCTGGAAATATATATATATATATATATATATATATATATATATATATACTATTCCGTTATAAAGATTTACTAATCTATTTTTAAAAAAAATTGATAAATAAATAATCTGTCATATTTCTTAACATAAAAAGAAGTATCCTTTTGTATAAGTTTTTACCCAAATAGAAATTACGAGAAAAAAAAAATTAAACCCCTTTGTGCTCAGTAATAGATACGTGGAATTACATTTCAAAATAGATTTGCTTTTTTGATGAAATCAAAATAGAATATAATGTTCTCTACAGACCAACCAAGTTGACTCGTACACTTTTGCACTGTTGTAATAAACTTTGTGGACACCTATGTCCTCCAAGAATTAAAATAGTATTTATTTCATTTTTAATTTTATAAAACTAAAAACCAAAACCATTACAAACTACAAAGTATTCAATAAATTGTTTTTTCTATTTTGGAAGAATGTGTATTTTGCAGAAAAAACTCAAACATTTTAATTTTATCATATATTTTCCCCTACATTTCCTTAAAAAAATCAAATGAAAACAATTATATCATATATGTTTTGGGAGGCACCCATAAAGGTATTAATAAAATTAACATTGATATTGCTTACCAAAAAAAAAAAAAAAAATTAACATTGATATTGAGGGTGCCTTGCAAAATATTTATTAATCAATAATTTATCATAATTTTTTTTTAAAAAGATTATCAAACATAATTAACAAGTGATAAATATTTAACAACTCATATTAAGTATTAAGTATTCATTTAAACAAAATAGTAAATGAATACTCATACGCTTTCCCATTTATAATTGATTTTTTCTTTTTTTGGATACAATGAATAATACTAGAAACACCCATTGTGGGACCCGATCAATAAATCTCTTTGTGAAACTAGGAAAGGAGGGGCTTTCTAGTAAATAAGGAGAGGAGGGGTAGGAATAGGAAAGGGGACCCCACACCCCTCCCATGAGGTCCCTAGTCTAAATCACACAAGCAACCATCAGTGGAATCTTCTTGGTTGAAATTTGATGTAATTTTAAAATGTACTTTCTTAAGGATTTAATGAATGATAATACTATAATGCAATACTAGTTACCATTACAGAAATTTCTTAGTTGAGTTTTGATGTAATTTTAAACTCTACTTTCTAAAGGATTTAATGCGTGAAAATACTATGATAAATGCACTAATAGCCAATTTACTTGCCTTTGCTATTCGTTTATCGACCATTTATTACATTTTATAGGTCAAATTTACAGTTTGCATTTAGACTATTAAGTTATTCTAATGAGAGATTTAATTAATTTGTGTAAATTTTTAGCAAGTTATAGTTAATAAACCAACTAAGCTGACTTTGAATACTTTTTTTGCACTTAGAATGGAAAAAAAAAGGTTTTGTATTGTAATAATAAATTTTGTGAAAATCTATATATCCTTTAAGAATTAAAATAACTTGTAATTTTCACCAAAAAAAAAAAATTAACTTGTAATACAAAAAATATGGCGTGTCATTTTAAATTTTGATAAAATTTATTATATTATTGTATTTTCAAAATTTTACTAAGCAAAATTTTTATTTTTAGATATATAAATAATATTTTATGTTTCTTAAAAATAAATAAAATTATTGGTGTAACTCAGTTGGAAATATAGACCAAGTAGGTGGGGGAGAGAAATGAGTTCGATTCCCAAAAAAAAACACCATTTTATATAAGCTTTTTCACAAATGAATTTTTTTAAAAAAAATAGTTTGTCATTTATAAACTTAATTGACTAAATTAAATTAATTTTAAAGGAAAAAATTGTTAAAAGTATATTATTGTTTAAATTATTTTTTAATTTCCCAACTGGTTCATCTTTTGGACTACATCTGGTTCGAGCACTTATCAAACCCTATTAAAGGGATAGCTCTCTTTTTACCAAAAAAAAAAAAAGGATAGCTCTCTCAAATTCTTTTTTCTATTATGAAAACTTGAACTCAAGACCTTCTTTGATTAATGGGTCCAAATTCCTTATCACGTGTGTAAGGATGTTTTTATTATCATTTAATTTGATTATTAAAGAAGATTGATATCCGTGAATATTATCATTTAATTTGTTTTTATGTTATTAAAAAATGAAATTCATTTTCCATCATTAGTGTCCAAACTCGTAATCTCAACGTTTTTCTCCGATTATAAATACACTACCCACCAAGCCTTTCATCTCCCAAGCTCAAAACATTATTGCTCAAGCAAGAACAACCAACGTTGAATACTTGATCATATCTTTTTCTTCTCTTCACTTTCTTCTCTTATAGTATCTCTTCATCAAGAGAAGAACACTTCTAAACCATGGAAGGAGGCATACCAGAAGCTGATATGTCTGCTTTCAGAGAATGTTTATCTCTTTCATGGAAGAATCCTTATGTTCTTCGCCTTGCTTTCTCTGCTGGAATTGGTGGCCTTCTCTTTGGTTATGACACTGGTAAGTAACAAAAATTTTCATGTATTAATATTTATACACTCCATTTTTATCACCTTGTTTTTTCTTAAATCTCTTTCTCTCTTAGCATCTTTGTCTTGTTTTCCTAGTTTTTAACTCCAATATTAAACACCTCATTTCTGCAATTATGCAAGGATAAGGTTGCGTACAAGAATTTCCTCCACCCCACACTCGTTAGTCGGGTTTAACGTGGAGTGATTTTTTTTATTTATTAAACACCCCATTTCTCTGTTTCTCACCCTCTTATCTAAGAAGCACCTTCATCTCTATGCTTTTTCTTACCCTGATATAGCAAAAAATACTTAAAAGAGTACACTGCTTTTGTATCATATTTTAATTTTAATTGAATTAATAATATATATTACTATAAGGGTACATAATTTTCTTTCATATAAGAACATATTATTATTATTATTACTTGGATTATGGTTAATAATTGGTGGGTGGGTATATGCAGGAGTGATATCTGGGGCTCTTTTGTATATCAGAGATGACTTCAAAGCAGTTGATAGGGAAACTTGGCTTCAGGTAATACCTACAACCTTCCTTGAGGCCATATATGAAAAGAGGAAATCTTAGTTTACCAATCAATTCAAATTTCTTCCTGTGAATCCCAACCTTTTCTTTAATGGACTTTAATACCCTTTCATCTTCTCTCTTTACACTCACCAACTTGCACAAAATAACAAAACCATGGTTTTCTATCTTTCATACCTTTTACGAAACCTCAAATTTTCATTTTTTTTTTAATCATTTTTTGTTATAATAAGTTTACCAGCAACTTAGGAAATGTTGTCCTGTTATATATATATATATATATATATATATATATATATATATATATATATAATTTTGGAAAATAATGTTTCTAAATTTTATCTCCTTCACACGTATAAAAGTGTATGGAAATCATAATTTTTTTCTCTCTTTTCTCCTTGTACAATCCGTACATATTTTTGTATGTATGTAAGAGATAAAATTATCTTCTATAACGTTAGAAAATTAATCCATGATTTTTTAAAAACTTAACACATGGAGTTTCATAGTACTCAGTTTTTTTTTTTTTTTAAGATTCATATTTTTTTTTTGTGGGTTTGCAAATTTTCAAAGCTTTCGGTGGATAAATATAATACCTGATCCGTATTCATCGGATGAGATCCATTTAATATATTTGGGATAATCTTTACATTTTTTATTACATAAACCAATTTTTTTTCTTCACGCCTTCTTAAACACAAAAAAAAATATTAATTACCGGATTCTTCTGTACTTACATCTTCGTTTTATTGTTGGTTGTTAAGTACTTACATCTTCTTCTTCTTTTTTGATGAAGTACTTACATCTTTTACTTCAATGTAAAAGTGTATAAAATAAGGTAAATGTGATTAAAATTAGAAAAAAATATATAGATGAAAGAGGATACGTGTCTAAGCCCAAGATATTCTCACATAATTTAAAATAGAAATAAAAAATAGATATCCCCACATTAATTAATGTCACGCCTTAACATATGCTCTGTTGGCCCAATAGGGGGGCATCTCCAACAAATTAAAAGCAAGATTGACACCAACTTTTTTTTTTTTTTTTGGGTAGAGAGATTGAACACCAATTGCAGTAACCAACGAAAATTCCACAAATCCTATTATATTCTTAATCTGAATCATTAATCATCAAACAATTCATTAAAAGAGTGCATAACATAACAGAGAATACGTGTGACACTTTAATTCTGATATAATTCTACAATTTAATAATGCACTAAAAGTCAGATTCTTTTGTTCTTTTTTGCCCCATCTTTCTATTTGTTTTCAATTTCATGTATGATATATTGATGATAAAATGTTTATTATGCAATAATTTGTTACTCAATTGAAATTGTGAGTAAAATTATAAATGAGATGCAACAAAATCTAGAAGGCAACCATAGGTTATATACACATAATCCCTTATACTAGGGATGTCAATATAGGTTATGACACGTGGGTCGACCCGTGACACGACATGAAAATTCGTGTTCGGGTTGGCCCGTAAAAAAATTCGTGTCGTGTTCGTATTAGGAAAAATGACACGTAAAAAATTCATGTCGTGTTCGTGTGGACCATATTTATTTTTTTAATTATTTTTTATTTTTTATTATTATTTTTTTAAACTTTTTTAATTTTGAACCACTTTTTTGTCAATTACCGTTTTGACCATATTTTGCGTGTTATTAGTGTCGTGTCATGTCAACCCGCAAAGAATCTGTGTCATGTCAGTGTTGAAGATTTTGACACGAATAAAAATTCATGTCGTGTTAGTGTTGATGTATTCGTGTCGTGTCAAATTCATGTCGTGTCAACCCGTATTGACATCCCTACCTTATACAATACTTTTGTGTTAATTATCCTTTTCTGAAAGGATGTAAAAGAAAAACCTATGACTCTCTTATTTTTCTTTTGAGTTTAAAGTACTTATTGTCATGTTGTTGTGAATTGTGAATCATGAAAAAACGTTTCAGGAAGCCATAGTGAGTTTTGCACTTGCTGGAGCAATCATAGGAGCTGCAGTTGGTGGATGGATGAATGATAGATTTGGAAGGAGAGTAGCAATCATTGTTGCAGATACCCTCTTTTTAATAGGTTCTGTGATAATGGCTGCTGCTATAAATCCAACTGTTCTCATTGTGGGTCGAGTATTTGTTGGCCTTGGTGTTGGCATGGCTTCAATGGCATCCCCTTTGTACATTTCAGAGGCTTCCCCAACAAGAGTTCGAGGAGCCCTTGTTAGTCTTAACAGTTTTCTTATAACTGGAGGACAGTTCCTTTCCTACCTCATCAACTTGGCCTTCACTAAGGTGAGAAACTATGCAATCATTTTATCTTTTTGTTCCAATGTTGTGTGATATATGTTATACAAAACATGCCTAGTTAATTAATATGTACAAGATGTTTGAAGTTCTTTTGTTCCATAGTATAAATGTTGCACCTTGTTGTTTGGTGATTTGTGAAGAAAAGTCATGACACAATCAGTTATTGTTGTCACTTAGGTCACATGTTGAATTCATGTAATTAGTCTCTTCAATTCTTCATAAACAGCGAAATTGGAGTAGTGGTAAATTGTTTCTTTATGATTGAAAGGTTACGATTTCAAATTCAGGAAAGCCGCTTTACAAATATATAAGATTAACACTTTTTATAAAGATTGTCCTCACCCCACCTTCGCTGGTCGGAGTTTAATGACTTTTTGGTTTTGATGTGCTAAAAGAATTTGTGCTTAATTTTTCATTCAGGCACCAGGGACATGGAGGTGGATGTTAGGGGTAGCAGCAGCACCAGCTTTGATACAAATTGTACTTATGTTGTCACTCCCAGAATCACCTCGTTGGCTTTACAGGAAGGTTAGTTCATCATCATCATTCATCAATCATCACCAAGTTTTCAGTCTGTGAAATACTGAATCTTCATTGTTGTTCCTTTTTCTTCTTTTTTCAGGGTAGGGAGGAGGAAAGCAAAGTAATTCTGAAAAAGATTTACCCTCCTCAGGATGTTGAAGCTGAAATTCTAGCTTTAAAGGAATCAGTTGATATGGAAATCAAGGAAGCAGAATCATCAGATAAGATAAGCATGATCAAACTATTGAAAACTACATCTGTTAGAAGAGGTTTATATGCAGGGATGGGCCTTCAAATCTTTCAGCAGTTTGTAGGTATCAACACTGTAATGTACTACAGCCCCACCATTGTTCAATTAGCTGGTTTTGCATCTAACAGAACAGCACTGCTTCTTTCACTCATCACATCTGGGCTCAATGCATTTGGTTCAATTTTGAGCATATACTTCATTGATAAGACTGGTAGAAAAAAGCTTGCTCTAATAAGTTTGTGTGGTTGTGTTGGTGCTTTGGCTCTCCTAACTGTCACTTTTCGTGAGAGTGAAATTCACTCTCCAATGGTTAGTTCCATTGAGACCTCACATTTCAATAATACTTGTCCTGATTTCAAATCAGCTGTTAACCCTAGAGGATGGGATTGTGTTACATGCCTAAAGGCTTCACCATCTTGTGGTTTTTGTGCTGCTGCTCATGACAAGGTAAATCAATTCTATCCTTCCATTTTGCCAACCTCATTTTTTTTCTAAACTATATATGCACATGCTTGCCGTGGTGTGTCAGGTCGCGGGTTCGAATCAGTCTCTCTGCAAAAAGCAGGGGAAAGACTGCCTAGAGTATTCCCTTCCCCAGACACTCGCGAAGTGGGTATTTGAACTGGGTCGGCCCTTTATATATGCATATAGCATGATCATACTGCTAGCAGTGTTAATGTGCATTCACTTAACAACTTAAAGTATTTGGTTGAAATTAACATACTATCAGAGTTTTTATAATCAAGTGGTCTAGAGTTCAATTTTCACTGCCGACGATTCTATTAATAAATATTTAAATATTATGAAATTTCTTAACACAGATAGACGGGATTGTACATTATTCATCCTTCAAGTCTAATAGACTCTTGTGTGACGCTTAACACTTACTTATCATGTTTATTGACACTACTTTCAATTAAATTTGCAGCTGTTACCTGGGGCTTGTTTGATCTCGAATGATACTACAAAGGATTTGTGTGGCATTGATCATAGGGCATGGTACACTAGGGGATGTCCTAGCAAATATGGTTGGGCTGCATTAATAGGCCTTGCTCTCTACATTATTTTCTTTTCACCTGGTATGGGAACTGTTCCATGGGTTATTAACTCTGAGATTTATCCCTTGAGATATAGAGGAATTTGTGGAGGAATGGCATCAACAACTGTCTGGGTTTCTAACCTCATTGTTTCACAATCCTTTTTATCATTGACACAAGCTATTGGGACAGCATGGACATTCATGATATTTGGAATTGTGGCTGTTGTAGCCATTTTCTTTGTCATTATTTTTGTACCAGAGACTAAGGGAGTTCCAATGGAAGAAGTAGAGAAGATGCTGGAACAAAGATCTTTACAATTTAAGTTTTGGAAGAAGAGAGATTCTGGCTCTGAGAAGCACTGACTCAGAAAAAAAGCTCAGTTTTAAGTGGAGTCTTATTATTATAGCGTTAAATAGTGATTTAGTAGGTGTCTGAATATTTGGCAATGGTTTTTCTTGAGATATAAGATTTGCTGATATAGTAGCATGTTAGTTCTATTGTGTATTTGATTAGTTGGATTGGATGGCTGAAAATCCTTGTGAAATCATTATAAATACTCTTTTTACTTATGAAATAATAAAATTAAGTATTAAATGGTCACCAATTGCATGAGAGAATTTATTGTGAGGCGGGACCATCATTTTTTAGATGGTCCCTTAGTGTAAATGTGAGGGTAAAATTGGAAAATGAGTAAAATAACAGGGGTAAAAAGGGAAATAAAAAATAAATGTTCTGAGAGAGAGTACCAATCATTGAGTAGTCCTGGAGCATAGAAAGTATTTCCCAATTGCATTAGATTGAAATCAGTACAAATTTGAAAATAAGGATTTCTTCTCTTTGTAGTGAAACTGGCTATATCAAGAATTCAATCATCAAGATTCAAACGAAACCATTTTCAGAATGGCCTCTTTTTATACTAATTAATTCAGCAACACATAAAAAATAATATTGATCAAAATAATTAGTCTTAATATGATTTGGATGAACGCGCATCCAAAGTAAATATGCTGCCCCAACCAAACCGCGTACGGAGTTGTAAACGTGCACGGTATTTAATTAAGCATCCAATTTAATTTAATTTATTTTTTATATTATAGTGGGAATGGATTTTTAATTTCTTATATTAATACCATAATATCATCCGAAAAATATCAACCATTCATTTATAACTTAATAATTAATAATTAAAAATACATTTTTTTATTTTACAAGTTTTATTGTTACAATTGTGAAAGTTAATTTCTCATACTAAGACTTTTTACATAACATTGAAATAAGACTTAACATTTTATTTCCATACTTTATTACAAGTTTTTTTTAACTTATTTTTATCCTCTCTTTTTTTTTGTACACAATTTTATTCTGTTTTTTAATTAGTCCATTTAACGAAGAAGCCAAGCAACATTTTCATTATAATGTTTTTAATTTTAAAAAAAAAATTAGTCCATTTAATTTTAAACATTTTCATTATAGGCGGTTTAAAGTTAAACACATTGTATTAGCACTAATTGTTACGCTTAGTATTTTAATCCCAAACTTAGGATTCTGAACCTACTCATTTTTTCTAAGATTTGTCATATTTTTATTTTATTTTTTGCAACACTTTTCCGGTACGCGCTTTTACATAGCCAGTATCAGTTCTGGCACCAGTTCTCATTATTTTGACCTGAAACTTGTTTTACTAGTCCTATACATTATTCTAGGAATATTCATGCATTTATTATAATTTTTCGGGATACTTCATCGGTAGGCATTTATACCGTGAGGCATAACCGCTGTCTGCACTTTTCGTCCAAAAAATGACTTTTAGCATTCTTTTTTTTTTTGAAAGATAATGGAAATGAAAAAAAACAGCAAAAAGGCCTAAGTACAGAACCTAGCCCAGCGAACACCTACAGTGTCGCTGTATAAACTTTGAAGACAGCCAGGAGGAGGGTCATCAAAGACTTGCACATCCCAGGGAAAGCTATACGCATGAGAATCTAAGAAATCAGCTACTTTATTTCCTTCACGATGGGCATGAGAAATATGCACCTGCCAGCATCTTTGCAACATTCCTCTAATACGTTGCACCAAGCTCGACGAAGGGTGATCCTGATGACACCCATTAGATATAATATATTGGGATGAGAGGGAATCTCCTTCCAACCACACTCTTTTAAATCCCTTTTCCCAAGCTAAACGAAAATCTTCCAAACAAGCCCATAATTCTGCATGCAAAACAATACCTGGCCCCAAATTCTTGCAAAAACGATAATCCAAGCTCCGGATGGGTCACGAATAACACCTCCACATCCTGATCTGTTCCCATTACCAGCTCTAGCCCCATCAACATTAAGTTTAACCCATCCTAACGGAGGACAAGACCAAGCTATCATCTTCTCTACCCTGTTTCTCGGTTGAAGACCTGCTGCATGGATAGTAGTAGCTGTATGCTTGACACAATTGCTATACCCCAAGGGTGATTGGGCAATTGTGTAAGCATTATTGAATTTTCCTTCAAAAACCCAAGTGTTTCTACTCCTCCAAATGCATTCTTAGTCACTTACCATAATTATATAAGTCTTCTCATAATAATTAAGGTCAATTATGGACTTATTTCCTAATTCTCATATTTAATTAATTTAATTTCCTAAATTAATGGTGCAGGTTCTTACAATATGTAAAAAAGGTGAAAGATGAGAAATAAAGGCTTTTTGACCATTGTAGCCCTTATGTAATAATTAATTACCAAATTAACCTTGATGGTAAACTATTTCAAAAATTTAACCTCACTTGAAAACTTAACACCAATCTGCCCCTGTTTGACCAAGCCTACCCGGGTACCCCCTTCCCTACCCGGGTAGATTTTGAAAATTTTTATCTACCCGAGTAGGGAGGGGGTACCCGGGTATATTTCTTGAATCTGAAAAAATGCTTGAATTATTTACCCGGGTAGGGAGGCGGGTACCCGGGTAAATAACCCAGATTGAAAAACAAGCAGAGATGGTGTCATGCCAACTGAAGAACAACAACTCCGAATTGAAATTCTTGTTCTATAAGCTCCTATATATATTTCGGGTACATGAATTGCAACACGTATAGAAGCATGGTAACAGAGATTACTAACGTGAGCCGGTGGCTTCCCAGAGCTGCATCTCGCTGTGCTCGTAGTATTCTGAGGTGCGAATGATAACAAGATTTCTCACTGCATGGTGAGAAATCCACAGCCACGCCCAATCTCCTATTTGCATTACCAGCCATTTCTCTCTACAACAATGATCAAACTATCTTATTTTTTAGACCTCTTTTTTGTTAAGTTGCTCTGTATAATAGGTCAAGTTTTGGTTTTGTTTTATTTTTAATGTTAACGTTTCACGTGACATTGAGCTTTGATGACCGAAAACCGCAACTTCTGAGGCAGACACTGAAGACAGCGACAATTGCGTACCTGGGTATATTTCTCTACCAACAAATGTTCTAAGAGTGTAATTTTCAATCTGGATTTTATATATAAAGAAAACCAGAAAAGTAATTATAACCTATGTTTTTTGAGTTTTGTGGACACAAACTTCATCTTTGAGTTTGGCATTTTCAATTTGGAGTTGTTGTTCTTCAGTTGGCATGGCACCATCCTTGCTCGTTTTTCAATCTGGGTTATTTACCCGGGTACCCGCCTCCCTACCCGGGTAAATAATTCAAGCATTTTTCAGATTCAAGAAATGTACCCGGGTACCCGCCTCCCTACCCGGGTAGATAAAATTTTTCAAAATCTACCCGGGTAGGGAAGGGGGTACCCGGGTAGGCTTGGTCAAACAGGGGCAGATTGGTGTTAAGTTTTCAGGTGAGGTTAAATTTTTGAAATAGTTTATAATCAAGGTCAATTTGGTAATTAATTATTATATAAAGGGTACAATGGTAAAAAAACCGAGAAATAAAGGATAAATGCTCTCTTCGAGGGAGAGTGCCTCGTAACCAACAATGGTCCAAATAATTCTCTGCTATTCATAATGAAAATACACCACCATTTATACACGCACATTCCCACCTAATAGAAAAAGAGCAACACAATGACAATTCCTAAAGGAATCTGTAACAGATTCATACACCACGGAAATTTACACCACCTTCTCTCACCCCACCCCCTCTTAACATAAGTGTCTACACATGTAAGCTTACTACCCTTTCTTTCTGCTTACGACACAAAATCACTCATCCACTTGGGTTTAGTTCTATTCCTTTTAGCCCATCTATTCGTTGGGCTTACCATGTCTTCCATTTGCTGACGCTCCAGCCTAATAGCCTAAGCTTCTTGTTCCAACCTAATAGTCTCTAATTCCTCTTCCTCAAGTGTATCATTCTTCATTAGTCCCTTCCTTCTCTGCATTGAAGTTGATTTCTGAGCTCTATCATTTGGAATACGTTTGAAGATTGTCTTTGAACGACCCATTTCCTACTACATATATATATACAAAAAGTGCTCAATAAAACAAAACTTCATCTCAAATTATACAATTAAAACTTAAACACAATATTTAACATATACTCTAATTCTCTTTTTCCTTTGCTGTGAACTTAAGTAGTTAATTACTCAACATATACACAGAAATTAGTAAATAAAACTGAACTTCCTCTTGTAATAGATAATTAAATCTACAACACAAAATACCTAAAAATTAATAATATAAATAATGCCATTCTTGCTTAAATTAGAATAAAAAATCTATCGCATTTCCTTAGTTTTCTTGGTCTCGGGTGGTAAAGGTCCTCCACCATCAGAATGATCAATAGCAGCATAAGCACCAATCAAAAGGGAAGCCATGAAGGAGCTAACAAGAGAGATCCTTTTAGTGTTGTTATAAATTTCTGGCTGGCCATCAAATATTTTCTTAATCTGGGGGCCGGTAAATCTTTCATATGCACCGGATCCAGTAACCCTAGCCAACTCCATGGCTCCCCCACAAGCTTTCTCTATTTCCCTACATTGAGCAGTACTGGTGCTACAATCCATCCATATTGGTGATTCCTTTATGGAAAAAGCATAATGAAGCTGATCCAACAATGGCTTCTTAGAATCCAATCAGGAGGCAAAGGTAAGAGTCTGTTGCCCTGTTGTATAATCAACAGTTCAAATAAGAATGGTTCTTTAGAGGGCGAAGGAAAAGGAGAAGCAAAATGGCCATGCATGCTAATGGCTAATGGCCATACAATGAAAATTCTTGTCAAAAACGGATCGTAAGAGACATGTTTTAGAGAAGAATTATTCAAAGAGAGAAGAATGTATCAAATTATCAAGAAAGCAATAGTTTTAAACAAACTTAAACAACATATATAGAAAGAAAACAATACAAAACCCAAGAAAAAGTGACCGTGTAAGAAAACAATACAAAAGCCAAGAAAAAGTGACGGTGTAAGAAAATAATAAAAAAACCAAGAAAAAGTGAGAGTGTAAATGTAATAAGACAAAAGTCGTACGCTCATCTCAAACTGTTCTGTAAGACTGAACCAGAAAGTAGCCTGAGTCTCACAATAATTGAATTTATAGAAACTGTATAAGATTTGATATATAATGAAATAAATTGGATCTTGTAATTTAGGAAACCGAATCAAGAGTTTCGAATCAAAAGTCTCACAAATATTTTGTTAGGTTTTTAGTCTAGGAAACTTGCGTACCACGTTCGAATTAAATTTTCGGATGTTCATTACAAAAATTCTTACTCGGAAGATTTACTTGAGTTGAGCAAATAATATCCTACGGCAAATATCAATACTATAATTTAGGAAACTGAATCAAAAGTTTTCATATCAAACCAATATCTTACAATTAATATCAATATTATAATTTAGGAAATTCGAAAATATTTCGCCACGTTTTTAGATTAGGAGACTTCTTTTTGACGTTGGAATTAAAAAATCAATATCATTACAAGAAAAAATTTTGAATAGCCAATATATCTTACAATATAATATCTATGATCAAATTATATTATTTTGTCCGAAAGATTTCTTGTGATATTTAAGCTAATAGTATTTTTCTTAAAAAATATACAGTAAAATCCTATACATCGATCACACTTACAAGAAATGTGCCGTCACTTTTGCCACACTAACAGAGCTGCATTGAATATTTAAAGAAAACCCCAAATCTGCAACGAAGTAAACCCAATATTACATTTTTTCATGTCATTTTAAATCATAAATACTCTCATTTTTTTCATCTCTATTGTCATTCCCCAAATCAGATAAAAAAAAAATGACAATATTCCCCAAATCAGACTTCCCTGTTTTTTTTCTTCATTAGATAAAAAAAAAAATTCAAAAATCAAACCTTAAGCAGGATTAAAGCCTCTCTTAGTTCCTTCCGACCCAGAAAAAATCTGTTGATGAATTCTGTATCCTCTATAAACATGTCTTCTAGAATACTAGAATTGTACTTTGGCAAAGCCAGCAAAGCAGTCGTCCCTTCACAATATTAACAATCAGTCATCAATATATTTTATCAAAAGTAGAAGCAACTTTCTCAAAGAAACATAATATAAGTGTTGAAGGCACAAACCATGATTCAAATTATGAATGTTGTTACGCTTTAGGCTCAACGTTGATATGCTAAATAGAGACATAGCTTAAGGAATAACTCTTACAAAAACATCGGGGGAACTTCAACAAGCTTTGCAGCTGCAATTACTTTCTCTGTTAGTCACGCCAATATTGTTATGAAGTAAAATGCATTAAAATTTAAGTGCTAAGCTAACGCTGAGTACAAACCTGGATACACAATCAGCAAGGGTTTTCGGGCTTCATCCTGTAGACTTGACCATTCAACCCTGCCAATAGATGGAGAGGACTCCAAGTACTTTTTCATCAAGCAGAGAAAAGGCACCTCCTGACATGGTATCTATAATTCAAATAATCCTTCTCATGGAAACACTCCTAACAAAACATGGAAACAGTTTTTATACACTTGAAATTGATATATTAAATTAAACACTAATTAAAAAAACAGTTTGATTATTATTTTTATATATATATTTTATATTTGATATTTTTACTATTTGGCCACGATTTTTGTGGCATTAGCCACGTTAGAAATGTGGCTAATTTGTAGGGAGAGAATAAAAAAAAATACGTTTTTTATTTCTTTTTTAATATGTCCCTACCCAAATTCTAATTTTTTTTGGTACATAAATGATCCATAATAGCAATCCATTAATAAAACAAAACCAAGAAAAAAAATACAAATAGTTGAAACATTCCAAATTACCTTATCAACAACGGCTAAAGACAAATATATGACCATTAATCTTGGCGGCAAAATGACAGTATTACAACACAATGTTCAATACCATAAATAACAGTGTTTGTTGGGGGCTAATTCTTTCACAGATTTCTCAAAGATTTTCACGGGATTGAGAAAATTCAATTCACCAGCGAAAAAGGAAGACCTACGCAGACCTATTATTGTCTTCCATAATAACCAGTTGAGTAGAATACGATTTTCTAGGAACACTGACCTCAACACCTAGAATTGAAACCTGTTAGCCAAATGATATCAGAACACAAAATCTACAACATATTAAAAATATTATTCACGAGCCATCATTTCCCAAGTAAAGTAGAGTAAGAGATCAATACTGAAATTATGATCATACAAAATCTGGGAAGAATCAAAAAGTTCAAACACTCACACGAGAGAGAGAGAAGAAGAAGAAGCACCTGGTGACCCATAGGAATAGCAATACGGCAATCGCAGGTGCGGCTACCCATAAGGCACTCTATATATACAGAAGAACAAGTTAGAGTTTATTAAATTGGTTTTTAATTCATATGAATAGTTTCTTATGAGCATAATTAGTAATAATACGAAATTTATATTTTGAAAATCTTGAGAAAATTGAAGCTTATTCTTCACTAACAGAGTTCAAATTTCAAATGAGAAAAAAAAAGTGTGGAGAGCAAAGAGTGTAAAATGAAGAAGGAAGAGCGATAAAATAGTTACTAAAGAGCACGAAGTGGATGGTCTTTAATGCAATGCTCTCTATCTAGTTAGTAATGAGAAGCGCAACAATGGAACTGAAGGAGTTGTTGACCTTATTATGCGAGTGATAATAAAACAGATAGGTAGAAGCTAGAAATAATAATTACGATGGGCCTTTGCATTGCATGCATCTTCTAACGTATGAACTTGCATAAACATGCATGTCATAACATGTATTTATCTTATGTCACACGCAGGATGCCTATTCCCATTATCATATCCATAACGTATGGAAGGTAGATCATCATATATAATCGCAAGTTGCATAAATAAAGCAATAGCCATGTATGCTGAATGTTTTACGTACGTACCAATATTCAATGTATGATTTTGAAGGATGCATAAAAATGACAACAATATATAGATCAATTTTCAAAACAAGTACGATGAATACATTTACAAATGCTTGAAACATTTACATGAATACATGCAATGAAATGGTTAAAAAAGAAGAAAATGCCTTGAAACATCAATGAATGAGCTTTAAAAGCAAGGATTAAACATCAAATCCAAAGATCACCAAGGCATAACAATCCAAATTGCCATGGCACAAAATTATGGAAACATTGCTTTTTATGAATGGTGCTGATGTATCTGATGTACATACTAATGAATTTTCTGCATCCACCTTAAATGAAATGCTAAAGAAATGTGAAATCAAGCATCTAATTACTATAAATGAGGCCGAACTCAGTGACTTTGAATTAAGGGGGCCACATCAAGATCAGTTGGAGCACACTTGTTAAAGTAACAGATAATAAATTTACATTCAAAATTTTGAAACTGAATATGCTGATATCAGTTACCTGAACAGAGGACTGAAGTGGAAGAGGTCACCAAAGCTAAGATGCTGTTAAATAGAAGCAATACAATAAGGGATACAATGAATAGACTTTTAAATTTTATGTAAGCAATACAATATATTAGATGTACAAAAAAAAATATTCACAATTATATACCATCAAGGAGAAGAGCCGGCTTGGCTCAGTGGTAAGCATGCTTACCGTGATGTCCAAGGTCTCGGCTTCGACTCAGCCTCTCCGCAAAAGCGGGGATAAGGCTTGACTCGTATGTCCTTCCCCAAAACTCACGAGTGGGTATTGAACTGGGTCGGCCCTTTTTAATATACCATCAAGGAGTTGAGGGAGAATAGGATGAATTTCATTCAAACCTGTATCAATACAGAGTAAAAAAAAAAGTCAACGTTAAAATCTTGAATGAATCAAAATAGGAAAAAAAAAGTATTAACACCTTTGGCAATGCCCTGACCCATAATTAATAGCCAATTAATAAAAAAAGAAAAAGAAAAACGAAAGTATGATGGAATATGGCCAGCCATTATAAGCCACATTTATTATTAAAAAACAAAAAAAAAGAAAAGAAACAAGATAGCCATTATCAAAGATATAACAAGAGCTTTTATGTTAAAGGTTCAAATCAAAGCTTTGAATCAGCAATAAATATTACTTGGAGTTGAAATTAGAGGTGAAGGGAGAAAGAAAAGGGAGATGAGCACAAAATGGAGGAAATACTGGACAAGGGTGCTTGGTCACTAGCCCATATGGATCCAAGTGTTCACAAAACTGCAAGAAGGGCTGCTATTGAGTAAACTTTTAAGAAAAAGAACAGGTGAATACAAGATGATGGATTACTACAAATAAGGATATTTAGAAACTGTCACAGAATTCTACATCAAAGAACCCTTTTTCCTTTACCATGTTCCCCAAAAGATGTTCTTTCAATGGGTTCATACAAAGAGCACACTTAAAATATATTGGAAAAGAAAAAAGAAAAACATTGGGCTTTGAGGTAATGGAATGCAGAATAGCCAGAATAGTTTCAATTGGATCATGTATAGTTTCAGTTTTGGATGATAACATCCTTTTATTTTTTATTAAGTGAAAAAACATCCAATAAAACTCAACATCTTCTATCCTATTCAGATTAAATAAATAAGATCAATAAACAGTACCAAAGAAGCACCCAAGAGTTCATAAGCATATTACAACTACATTAACAAGGACCAAAATCACATTAATATTATGATTGAACTTTCTTGCGTGATTGTTGTGTCGTTCCCCTGAGACATCTGAATAGGAATCAATTAGTAGTAAGATGGGATCAACTAGATTCTCCAAAAATGGACAAAAAATCTTTTTACAAACCTCCAACTGCAAGTCATAACACTCATAGTGCTTCACTGAGAGGAAGTTAATTCCTATGATAAATTAATTTGGCACCACATGCATTTTCCGATTAAATTATATTCGAATTTAATTCTCAAATAGAAGAACAAATCATATTGATCATGCAAAATGTAAAAGCAGAGCAATAATAAAAAACCTAAGGATTGGTAAAATTTTAATAGCACATACAAACACAAAAGATGGTCTAAGGAAAAATAGCAGTCTATCACTCACATATAAGAAATTGTTCTCCGCGCTTGGTTTCCATTGTCCAGCATTGAATATCAAAATCCACATTACATTTTCACCATATCCCTACAAATTTACACACGAAAGAGAGTGAGTGAGGGATAGAGAGTGAGTGAGGGAGTGTACCATCGGAAGCATCAACATCGATGGAAGAAACTTTGGAGATGATGAAAATGAATGCCAGAATGAGTGATTATTAAATCAAAGTAGACAATAATTGAATCAAGTACAAAGTGCATAATTATGTTTTCCTTGGCTAAGTCCTATTTTCTATTTTTTTTAATTTCTTCTCTATAATAATGATATATGAAAAATTATAAAAGGTAACTAAACAATAATTAAAAGTTATGTAACAAATCAAGTACCACAGCTACAACTGCAACAACTATTAAATAGCCTAACACTTTTTATAAGCTCTTGAATAAAAAATACCTATTTAAAAGGTTAGGATCCTTGGGAAAGATTTTGAAGAAGTCTTTCCTGTTACATCCTCTGGGATATTAACTCAATTCTGAAAGCTAGCCTCCTCAAGTAAAAGCTTATCAATTTCCTCCTTTAACCGATTATCATCATTGATACTATAAGAATGTCTTCAATTCTCTTTCTGAACTTTTCATTTGGGGATTGGCAACAAAAGAAAATATAGATCAGCTAAATAACAGAACAAAATCTCAAATAACGATTTCTATCTTTTGCAGATGATAAAATAGCCAAAATTACTCTCTGAGGGAGAGTTTTACCAAAATAGCATGGGGAATAGTTAAATAAAAAGCTCTTCAAAATTTTAAAAATAAACACACATATAAAATGGTGAAACACATTGTTCAATTACTTTAAATCCCTAAAGCAAAGCAACATTTCATAATTATGAAAGGCAAATAAAGAATTTATGAGTATCACCAAATTGCAACTGAATTAAAAAAGAAACGTAAGCGGCGTACCTTTCAAATCCCAAAGAAGCTGAAACTAAAATTAAAAACTCACAAAACTTAAATTGAAAATTGCAAAGAAACAAACAGATTTGGACGAACAAACACTAATGTGAACATAGAGACGAACAAGAGTAGAAGATTCAAATTACAAAGTGTACATTTCAAATCTTCGCATGCAGAAAGAAACAAAAAAAATAAAAAACTGAATTACCTCTGAGATTGAGATGCGTGAGGTAGAGAAGAGAAAATGAGAAAGAGAGGTGCAACAACCGCCTTCTCTTCTTCTTTTGATTTTGAAATCGAAATGATAGGTGAGAATCCACGAGAAAAAACACAGCTAATAATGCATCGGTTCTACAAATTTTGCTGAAAAGAAACCCTATATTTAGAGATGCAGAGAAGAGGATGTGCTGTCAATTCCCATGTATTCTGTGGCAGTTTTAAGTTACCAGCCTACCACTCTTTTTATTGTATGTCTTCTTCTGATAATGTTAACTAGCAACATGGAAGAATCTAGTTCATTATTTTTTCTTTTTCTTTTAAGGAACAGAACAACTAGAAAAAAAAAGAAAAAAAAAATATTATAACATAAATTAAATATAGAATATCAATGAACTTTTATGATTCAGTATGTAGAAGTGTATATAGATTAGAATTGAATCAAACTGATGTCCTAAGAAAAAATACAAAGGGCCGACCCAGTTCAATACCCACCCGTGAGTGTCTCGGGAAGGACATACGAGTCAAGCCTTACCCCCACTTTTGCGGAGAAGCCGAGTCAAAGCCGGGACCTTGGACATCATGGTAAGCATGCTTAACTAGTAAATCAAGTCAAAATTTAATGAATTATTAGGAGTCACTTTTGCTTACCTAAGAAAAAAAATACAAAAATGAATTATTAGGAGTCAGTCGTTGATCACTAATCATATATATCGGCTATTGCGTACCAGATAGTTGAAGAAAAGGAAGTTAAGCCAGTTTTTCTTGAGAGAAACCAATGTTTGCAGAATATGAAAGAGGAAGAGTTGAACCGATGTCAGATTCAGGAATGGTAGCCAAAGTTCAAATCTGTATCCATCAAGACCTTAATTCATCAACTTCCTGAATCTTTCATCCAGTACCTTCTTGATGACACTGGTCCCTTCCTGTTACATGTTTCTGTCTTAAATGAAGATGCAATGCCGAATAGAGTTCATAATCCCGATGAGGAAGATTTTCAGGTGTCAGAGGCTAGGTGAGGGTGCAACGAGAGAGGGGAGGAAAGGTTGGAGCTTTATAGAAGGAAGTGTTTATCCTATACGATGACATAACTTATGTCATTTTACAATCACAAAAAAGGTGAGACCCATCACCCATACTTTTATATATTTTTATCCACGCCCTCCTCCTTTATTTATCTCTTTCTATTACATCCCATGAAAGGATGAATCAGTGAAGAAGAAACTTGCAAGTTAAGTAAACCATGGTTAAGTTAATAACAATAATACTCCCCCTCAAGATGGAGAGTGAATATCATGAATGCCCATCTTGGATAACAGTGGCAGCAACTTTGTTGAAGGCAAAGCTTTAGTGAAAAGATCAGCAAGCTGAGAATGAGTTCTGATGGGCAGCAACTTGACTAAACCAGCAGACACTTGATCTCTAATAAAATGGCAATCAATCTCAATGTGTTTTGTACGCTCATGAAATGTGGGATTAGATGCTATATGAACAGCAGCCTGATTGTCACAAAATAAGAGAGCAGGAGAGGTAAGCTTGCAACCAAAATCGAGCAACAACTGTGTCAGCCATCGAATTTCTGCAGCAGTGGCAGCCATCGCACGGTACTCTGCCTCTGCAGATGATCTAGAAATAGTAGATTGCTTCTTTGTTTTCCAGGAGATCAAAGACTCACCCAGAAAAACACAATAACCAGTGACAGATTTGCGAGAATCAACACAAGTTCCCCAATCTGCATCACTGAATGCTTTGAGGTGAAGAGAAGAGGAAGATGAGAAGAAAATGCCTTGTCCAGGCTTACCCTTTAGGTACTTGAGCAAGTGGTAAACAGCCTGCAAGTGTGTGGTACGAGGATGGGACACAAATTGACTGAGCTTATGGACAGCAAACGTAATGTCTGGCCTGGAGAGAGTGAGATAGAGAAGCCTGCCTACTAAGCGACGGTACTGAAAACTATCCTTCAAGAGTTCACCTTCAGTAGCATTTAATTGAATGCGTGGATCCATGGGAGTCTGAACTGGTTTACAAGCAAGATAACCAGTATCTTCTAGTAGCTGCAATGTATAATGACGCTGAGATAGACTAATCCCTTGCTTAGATCTGGCCAGCTCAAGGCCTAGGAAATATTTGAGAGTTCCTAAATCCTTGAGTTTAAACTGACTGTGGAGAAAAGATTTTAAAGCAGCAATGGCATCAACAGAAGGACCAGTGATGATTATATCATCTACATACACCAACAAAGCAACAAACGAAGAACCATGGCCCTTAGTGAATAAAGAATAATCAGACTTGGACTGAATGAAACCTTGTTGCAAAAGGACTGTGGAAAACTTGGTGTACCATTGTCTAGATGCCTGACGTAGCCCATAAATGGCTTTGTGTAATTTGCATACAGGCTTAGTTGCATAAGTAAACTGCTCCCCCTGAATGGAATAGCCAAGAGGTAGATCCATGTACACTTCTTCAAACAACTCTCCATTTAGAAATGCATTATTGACATCCAATTGATGGAGATGCCAGTTTTGCATAGAAGCAATAGCAAGGAGGGTTTTAACTGTAGCCAGTTTTGCCACTGGTGAAAAGGTATCAATGAAATCTATGCCTTCACGTTGTGTAAAACCTTTGGCCACGAGGCGAGCTTTATGTCTATCAATTGAACCATCAGCCTTGAGTTTTAGCTTGTATATCCACTTACAGCCGATTGCCTTCTTGCCAGGTGGTAAGGCAACTATAGACCAAGTCTTGTTAGCTTGCATAGCACTTAATTCAGCCTCCATAGCTACACACCATTGAGGAAACTTGACTGCCTGATGATAAAAATGAGGCTCATAGTGAGATGAAACATTCAAAACAAATTGCTGATAATGTGGAGACAGTTTATTATAAGAAATGACTGAAGACAGAGGATATAATTTCTCTGTTGTATCAGCAACTTTGTGACCCAAGAGACTGCAATGATAGTCTTGTAGATATTGAGGAGCCCGAGATATCCGAGAAGACCTGCGATGATTATCAACTGTGTTATGATGGGACTGAGCTGGTTCAGTTGTTGTTAGTGGAACAAGTTCTTGAACTGGTTCAGTTGTTAGTGGAACAAGTTCTTGAGACTCCACTTGCTCATGTACATCAAGTCCCTTGCAAGGCAGAACCAAGTCAGGAAATAAATCCACCTGGGAATAATTGTGATCAATACCTTGAAAAGGAAAAACTTCTTCATGAAACACTACATCTCTGGATGTAAACAGCTGGTGAGTGGCCAAATCATACAACCGATAGGCTTTCATACCTGGTGGATATCCCAAGAAGACACAAGCTCTAGCTCTAGGCTGAAACTTATTGCGATTTGCAGACAAAGTAGATGCAAATGCAAGGCATCCAAACACTCTTAAAGTAGAGTAATCAACAGGCCTGTCATACAAAAGCTCATATGGAGACTTGAAGTTAATTGCAGAAGAAACAGTACGGTTAATGAGAAACACAGCCGTGGACACACATGCTGACCAAAAGCATAAAGGAACCTTGGATTGGAAGTATAATGCACGTGCCACATTCATAATATGCTGATGTTTCCTCTCAACTACTGAATTTTGTTGAGGCCGCTCTACACAAGAAAACTGATGTAGAACACCATGATCATTAAGAAAATCAGTAAAAGTAAGCTCCTTAGCATTATCTGAGCGTAACACTTTTATCTTTTTGCTAAATTGTGTTGATACTAAGTTAAAAAACTTAGGTAGAATAGCATGCACATCAGATTTGTGTTTGAGCAAGAAGATCCATGTAAAACGAGTGCAATCATCCACTAATGTCAAAAAGTACCTAAAACCAGCACTATCAGCAGTAAAGAAAGGCCCCCATATGTCTAAATGAATAAGATCAAAAGGATTTGCTGAAATATGTGCTTGGGAAAAGAAAGGCAATTTGCGCTGTTTGGCTAATGGACAAATGTAGCATGGCCTCTTATTATTATTGAACTGTGAATCAGAACATTGAAGCCTATCTTTCATGTGTACAAGACACTTATCAGATAAGTGTCCTAATCTGTGATGCCAAGTATGAACAGAAACAGTATTAACAGCAGAAGAGACTAATTCAGTATTCACAGAATTCATAGTGTATAGAACATACAACCCCTCCAACTTGCTACCCTTGCCAATCATCTTGTTGGACTTCTCCTCCTGGATAGCAAATGTATGAGCAGAAAAGGTGATTGTAAGACGTGAATCAGTGGATAATGCACTAACAGACATCAAATTGAACTTGAATTGAGGAACATATAGAACGTCTTTGAGGATCAACTGAGAATTGAAACGAACATCACCAACCAAGGAAACTGGTATACTAGTGTGATTGGGTAATGTGACCGTGCAACCATAAACTGGCCGAAGGAATAAAAAATGATGAGCATGAGCAGAGATGTGTTTAGATGCTCCTGAGTCAACTATCCAAATATCTTTATCCGAAAATAGTGGATTGGTAGAAATTGAAAAGCAGGTACCTGTGCTGAAGGCAATAGCAGGAGCATTAGGTGCATCCGAGACCTTGGTAAAAGAGGCCATGTGATTGGAAAGCAAACTCAGAAGTTGACCACAACTATTGGAATCAATGTTTTGAAGAACATTATTCAGAGGATGAAAATTTTGTGTATGATGTGCAGCATCAACATGAGAAGGATGTGCTTCAGCCATATTTGAAGAGAATGATGACTTCTTCTGCTTAGGCTTGAACCCTGGGGGATATCCATGAAGCTTATAACACTTATCCACAGTGTGTCCATGGTATTGACAGTGAGTGCAAAAAGGACGTTCCTTCTTGAATCCTTTGCTTTGACCTTCAAGTTTGGCTGCAAAGGTCATGGTGCTGGTGGATTCAACAGCAGATCCATGAGGTAAAATTTGACGTTGGTTTTCTTCTTGCATCACCAACGAAAAGACTTTGTTGATCGGAGGAAGAGGATCATTGAGAAGAATCTGACCTCGGATCTGAGCAAAAGAGTCATTCAATCCCATGAGAAAAGCCATTGCATATTCCATCTGGAAATATTCCATTAAGCGCTGAACACCACCACATGTGCAAGAACCACATGTACAGGAAGGACGAAATGTACTCAACTCTTCCCAGAGAGCTTTCAGGCGAGTGAAATACGCTCCAACAGCCTGCTGTTCTTGACTCAGGTTAGCCAAGTCTCGTCGGAGCATGAAGATCTTCGGTCCATTTCGTTGTTGAAAACGATCCTTAAGATCATTCCAGATCTCCGATGCCGAATCAGAAAAAAGAATACTAGCAGAAATTTCCTTGGAAACAGAGTTAAGAATCCAGGAAATTACCATATCATTGTTGCGAACCCAAGATCTGAGGAGAGCAGGATCAGTGCCATCAGGTTTGAGAAGAGTACCATCAACAAAACCTAACTTGTTCTTCACAGACAAACCAATGGTCATGGCGCGGCTCCAGGAGGAATAGTTGTCTCCGACGAGAGGCTGAGAAACCAAAACCAGACCTGGACTATCAGAGTGATGAAGAAAATAGGGGCTTGGAGAATCATCAGCACCGTGACCGTGAAGCGCCATGAAAAGCCAGATGAAAGCAACAGTATCTGTAGATCTGAAGGAAGAAAGAAAACAGAGCACGATATGGAGATCGGAGAAGAACACGACTTCCAGATCGGAGAAGATCACGATCTCTAGACCGGAGAAGAAAAGGATCCTTAGATCGGAGAAGAAAGAACAAATAAAATCAGATTGCGGAAAAAAAATGCTCTTGATACCATATTACATCCCATGAAAGGATGAATCAGTGAAGAAGAAACTTGCAAGAACCGGAAGAATGGAAAATCTGGATTTGTATATATGAAAAACTCAACTACAAATACAATCGGTGATTCAACCTATATAGACATCAGCAAAACCAGTAGAACTGAATCTAACAAACTCAATTGAACTAACTAAACACTAACAGAAACAGTAACTAACTAACTAAACAGTAACTAACTCAGAAGCTAAGTAAATCATGGTTAAGTGAACCATTGGTTAAGTAAACCATGGTTAAGTTAATAACAATAATACACACACATATAACATACAAAATGTATCTAAAAATCACCAGTTTCAGTCTTTGCATCGCAATGAAGGGTGTAGAATTTGTTGCCCTTGGAGTAAATCACGAATGGTATGTCCTTCAATATGGCACAGTCCTTTCCTTCTGTTGAGTTCATAGAATCGAAGATGTTGGAGAGCCTGCAGGCTGTATAGCAACGGACACTCAAATTTTGTGAAAATTTGCGTGTCGGACATGTGTCCGACACGTACACGTTCCGACACGCTCGGACACGCGTCCGACACCCGGTCAACATTTGGGGACACGCGGTCAACGCTCGGACACGTTTTTCCGACACGCATTCAACTTTTTCGGACACGCAGTCAACGCTCGGACACATGGTCAATGCTCGGACACATTTTTTTTTTATCTTAAATTTTTTTTATAAACATCTTAATTTTATTTTGCTAACTAAATATAAAAAAAAATAATTTATAAATTAATTTTTTTCTGTTATGAAATTTGACATGAAAAATAAAAAAAGTACGAAAAATATTTATATTTATATTTATGTTATGAAATTTAAATATTTGATTGGTTATATGACTTATTATGGACTCTTATATGTATTAAATATAAATTATATTATATATATTAAATTTTTTATTTAATATCAAAACTTGTCCCAACGTGTCCAAATATGACATTTTTTAAAATTAACGTGTCGGCGTATCATGTTGTGTCGTGTCCCGTGTCCCGTGTCCGTGTCCGTGCATCATAGCCTGCAGGTTTGTGATATCATGGGGGACCTCCACCATTTGAGGGCACGGCCCAATGGTTAGCTTTTGAAGAATAGGTAATGCTCCTGTATGAATTTTCAAGGTCTTCAAGGTTTGCATATTTTCTAGGCTTAAAACCTTCAACTTTTTGAACCACCCGTCTCCAAAACACAACTCAACACCTTCAAATGCACTGTAAAGCTTAAGCTCCTTTAACTCTGTCAAATCTTTAAGCATTGGTAGTGGATCTTCTGTTAGTCCTGACCAATTCAAGATTAACCTTACCAGAACATGAAGTTTTGGAATCCAAAGAGGCACTGTTTCCAATCGGCCATACAAATATATACGTTTAAGATGTTGGCGAGGAGGATTAACCAATGAATGCAGGTCAAGAATCTCATTCTCTTCTGCTGCTACAATGCTCGGTGCTTGAAGATGCATCATGCCCTCAATTGCACTACATAATGGTTTTCCATTGTGTCTTCTTAGCTTGATAATGCCAAATTCCCTCAACTGCTTCAAATTTTTCACTTCCTTGATTAGGTCATCCTCATTATTCATATCAACCTTCAATAGTATCTGCAGGGCCTTTAGACGCCCAATCCCTTCCTTTATCACAACTCCTTGCATGGATGCTGTACTGAAATCGATTTCCTCGTTTCCAGAATAAGCAACAAGATGGTGCAGCTTGATGAGTTTGTTAACCTCTATAGGTAATTCACGCACTTGAGTATATTTCAGGTCCAGAGTTAGTAGGTTCTGAAGCTTGCCAATGAACTTTGGAGGACTCCAGTTGGCTGAAATTTGGGGTGCTTATGCAGGACTCCAGTTAGCTTGGTAGCAAGGTTGTAAAAATGTTTATCTTGAAGGAGACTCTACAGATGCATTGCAACTCTTTCAGAATTGTGAAGAAGGGCATCCATTATTACATTTAGTCCAGAAGATTAGAGAGCTCCTTAGTAGGCCTTGGGTGGTTAGAGTTCAACATGTTCTGAGAGAAGGAAATCAAGTAGCTGATTGGCTTGCAAAACAGGAAATTACTCATGCGAAGGATATGCAGATTTTTATTAACCCTCCTTTGGGATGTATTACCCTGATCCATACGGATCAGAGGGGAATTGCAATTCCCAGACCTGGTTAATTTGGTGCTTTTATTTTTTAATTTCTGATCTATTTCCAAAAAAAAAAAAATCAAATCAATAGTTATAAAATGACATTAAGAGTTTGCCCAATATATATATATATATATATATATATATATATATATGAGAAGATTATATTTACAAATTTTTTGTTTACAAACTACTCTATGTCTGATCGGTAATACACTCTTGAGTAGAGTATTACTGGTCAGACATAGTGTAGTTTGTAAGTTTGTAAATAAAAAAGTTTATCAGTATAACATACTCATATATATATATATATATATATATATATATATATATATTTATATTAACCGGTATTCAAAGCTACAATGAATCTAACTAATTTGGGATCGGGTTTGAGTCTCTCCACCCTCTCTAAGAGTTATTACTCTTAGGAATTCAATCCACTATTTTTTGGACACGTCAAATCCAAGAGTCTAATTAAGACGCTACTAGATTAACAACTATTGGATGGAAAATATATTTTTGATATATATATATATATATATATATATATATATTTGATAACTAAGTTTTGCTGTGTAAAAATGGAACATGTAAACTTTGTGTATATATAAAAAGGGTTTTATAAGCTTACCAAAAAAAAAAAGTTTTATAAGAGTTATGTTGTAGGAAAAGTGATTGTATAATGTTATATAGATTCGTTTTGCGTGTTTTAATTTTTTTTTCTTTGCTTCAAAAGGTGTGGGCCCCATAAAATTTTGTGTGTAGGAAACTTTTTTGTGTCATGTTAAATGATGAATGCAAACCCCAGAAAGAAAATAGAAAAAAATTCAAATAATCCATTGTAATTTGCATTTGAATCACTTATCCCCCTATGCTTTATTCTTTTTCATTTATCCTCTTTGCTTTTTTTCATCCAAGTCCCTTCTTAACAATGTTAAGAGTTTCTATTTATTATGACTATTCTAGCCTTCTTATCAAAATACACTGAAGTAGCTACCTTATGTCTTCTTCCCTAAACTTTGCAAGGATTTTTAAGCATTTTAAAATTTCTCTAGTGTTAGATATATTTGCGAAGTTCTTGTAACAAGGGAATAAATTTTCTTTTGATGTTTCTAAACACGCAAGTAAAATAAAAAAATATTATTTAAATTTCAAAAATAATTATGAAAAATTAACAAGATAAATAATGTTAATATATGATAGTGTGTCACTATAGGTAATAATTATTAGAATAATTTTTATTGGGTATGTATTTTATTCGTGAATAACTTTTGCTAAATATACCTTAACAAAACTTTTCCTTAAATATGACTATGAGAATTACTCATGAGAATTTATTCACAAATAAAATATATACTGAAAAAAAATTATTCTAACAAATTACTCATCAGAATTTATCAGTATAATTATAGTATCTATTGTGACACTCTATCTTATATTAATGTTATTTATCTGGTTAACTTTTTATAATTGTTTTTGAAATTTAAATAATATGTGTTATTGTACTTTCTTCTTAGAAACATGAAAAGAAAATTTATTTTCTTATTACAGTAACTTCACAACTTTTATTTCAAACAGGATAAATTTTATATGATAAAAAATCCTTGCAAAGTTTGAGAAATAAGATGACACAAGCTAGCCATAATGATGGAAAAAAGGATAAATTCTCCTGATTAAACAATAAATGTATTTTTATCTAAAGAATAAAATAGTCATAATAAATAGAAACTCTAACATTAATAAAGAGAGACTTGAATGGAAAAAAGTACACGGAGATAAATGACAAAAAATAAATCATAAGAGAATAAATGATTCAAAGGGTTATTTGAACTTTTCCTAGAAAATATTGTTTTAGTGATGTTACCCATCATTATAAAAAAGGGAAAAATATTTGTCCATAACTTTGTATCATTTTAGATCCTAACTATTGATTTCCATCAATCAACGGTTAAGATTAATTGAGTCAAACTTATTAGTTAATTAGTAATTCGCAATAAAATTCAATAAATCATAACCGTTGATTGACGGAAATCAACGGTTATGATCTAAAATGACATAAAGTTATATCCTCTAAAATGACAAACATTTTTTCCTTATAAAAAATATAAAATTATTAATCACCTTCACATAACATTTGCAAATTTGGGTGGTATAATTTTTACATAATATAAGAACTTATGTGATAAATTGGTCAAGAGTTGCATCACTCCCACTTCTATTGGGTTGAATTGACTACATTAATAAGAGATATAGAGCACATGTTTGCAAGATTTGGAGAAGAAAAATTACCAATTCCGCCTGTGCCAACCAAAGCGATGACGGTGCGCCTGCTATCTTCATCATACAGCAAGCTTTTGAGTTTGGAAAGCGAAGAGAGAGTTGAAACAATATTCCCATATTCCATTGAGGGCCGTTTGCATGATTTGTTTTTTTCCAATTCATTTGGATATCTGTTTAAAAAAAAAAGTCACAAAAAATAGAGTCAAAAATCTACTTTTGTTTTAAGCTAAAAATTTTATTTTCTAAAAAAAAAAACAGAAATCAAAAACTAAATATTTTTATAAAATTATAAATAGATTCTACTTTTGTAAATAACACTTCTAAAATAAAGCAAGGACAAAAATTACTTTTTCTAGGCCTAAACAAACGACCTCTAATTCCTAAAAACCAAACTTATATATCAGGTCTCTATGTCTGATTACACTTTGTTAAGCATAAAAGAATTAAAATATCATTCACTATTCTCCAGTTTGCTAGTCTCCTCGTGACTCTCTCGGGCCTGGTTGATATTCTGTTTGCTACAGCTTACCTGTCGATATAAATAAACCTTATCCTCAAGGTTTGCTGAAATTTGTGGTCCAATAATGGGCTCTTCAGGCTGATCAACATGGTTATTGGAAAGGACACTCCTTATTCCTCCTTGCAGCACGTGATGGAGAGCTGGTGATGATGATGCACTAGTATCCGTTGGGATAGCTGATTTCTCACTTCCTCCTGATTGGCCAAAATAGTTGGTATCTTATCAACATCTTCTAAGGATATACTATTGGATATCTTAATTCTTAACAGCCGTGTCTTCCTCAAAATTCCCAAACGGTGCAGAGGTGTCCTTGGGAGTATGTTTACATTCTATTTAATTTTGAATAGATATTCTTTTTATGGAGTCTTGCTGATCTGTTATTAGATTTCAAGATAATCAGGTTTCTATTTTCATTTTCATGTTACCCCTTTATTTGCTAGGCAGCGTTGCATTAGTTTTCTATCTGAGATTATTAATAACGGCGTTGTTTTTCCCCCCAGTGGAGCTCCCACTTGAACATCAATGTAGAGATGAATTATTGGCCTTGTCTTCCTTGCAATCTTAGCTGTCAAGAACCCTTGCTGATCTTTATGCTCGTCATTTAAATGACTATAAGGAATTTTTTCACCGAGTATGTAGCAGTGAAGAACACAGAAGAGAGTTAGGGAGTGAGAGAAGGAAAACGAAGAGAGAGTTGAGACAATATTCCCATATCCGATAAGGGTCATTTGCATGATTTCTTTTTTCCAGTTCGGTTGGATGTCTGCTTTAAAAAAAACAGAAGTCACGAAAAATAGAGTAAAAAATATACTTTTTTTTAGAAGATAAATTTTTTTTTTAAAAAAAAAAAAACAGAAATCAAAAGCTAAATATTTTTATAAAATTATAAATAACACTTCTAAAATAAAGAAAGGATAAAAATTACTTTTTGTAAACCAAAACAAATGACCTCTAATTCCCCAAAGCCAAACTTATAAAAGAATTAAAATATCATTTGTTCAATAACCATGAGAACCCACTATTCTCCGGTTTGCTAGCCTCCTCGTGACTCTCTTGGACCTGGTTGATATTCTGTCTGCTACAGTTGGAGCTGTTAAAATGGACCAGCACAGCCTGTTAGGCCCTGGCCCGCATGGGCTAGGGCTAAAAACCCGCAGGATCAAAAGGCCAGTAATGATAAAGGCCCATGTGGGTTTGAAGTCCTATGGTTTAGGGTTAAAAATATCATTTTGTTCTCCTCTGAGAAGGAAGCCAATCCCACGCTCTTTTATTCACCCTCTCTCTCTATCCCTCGCTGCAGATCGATCTGGTTGTGATGAACATGGCGAAGCACCCCAACATCGTTCAGCTCCTCTTTGTAGTAGATCGATCTGGTTGTGATAGCAGATACAGAGTCGCTCTTCGTAGAGTGTATATTTAATCCACAAATAAATATATCTATTTGTTGATTAAATATGTCTATTTGTGGATTAAACATGCCCTGTACGAAGACATGTATACATGAGGTGTCGTTGGGTTGGGATAGCTGATTTGTCTTCATCTTCTTCAGTGTGCGCTACGCGTTCCTTTCCATCTGAAGATCTAAGCCCCTTTTCATGTCATCTGCCTTCTGTTCACAATGGCCAAGGGGTGAAGACAGGGTGGGGCCTCTCTTCTTGATGGCGGCAAGTTGTGGATCTAAAAGGTCAGATCTTTGCTCTGTAAATCTGCTTTTCTTTTCATAAAGGCTTGACCTTTCCTCAAGTTTGAAAGATTTACTTGTGGAAGAATGTGTTCATGTTCAGGAATGCTTATAAAAAAATTAATTTAAGAATTAGTTTTTTCTTTTTTAATGGTGTTAAGCAAAAGTGTTTTTCTTTTGTTTGAAGTGTGAAAAAATATATAAATTTTAATATGAAATCAAATAACAGAAACAACATTAATTCAAGATAAACCCGTGGCAGTAGTTGGGGTTGAAGAAAAAACCACTCCCCGTTAGGGGGGGAGAGTAATATTTTGTACGCAGACAAGAAGCTGGTCCCCATTAAAATTTAATTTGAAATATTATAATTCAAGAGGAAATTGTAAAATCATGTGTGTAATGTAATGTGCTAAAATGAATTTTGACAAAACTGACATTATGTTAGGCAGCTAGAGTAAACCCATGGCAAAAGAGTCTTCCATTTGAGGTCCCAACAATAACAATGCGGGACAATCCACCACAGCAAGATGGATTAAGTTCATGGGTCCTTCAATTTATATGGTTCTCACTTTTCACTTAGTCTATTCTTAACTAAAATGACACTTTATATTCTTCACCCTTGAGGTCTCAACAATACCAATGTGAGATTTCCAACATATTCTGTTCAGCCGGAACTGACAAAGGTAAATTTTACTGAGAGAGTTCTTTCTAACAGGATTTCCTCAAATATAAAGCATATCCCTTACTGGAAGGATGGATGCATGTCATTTCTCTCCCAACGGTAAGCCCGCTTGTGTAAGCAATCCCAACCAAGGCATGTCATCAACAATGGATAAAAGAAGTCTTTTCCTTATTTCTTTTTGCTGCTGAGGTGAAGTTGCTAAACTTTCAACTAGATCATACAAATTATAAGACAATTTTGATGTACTGTTTAGTCAATATTTGTGTCTGCCTTTTAAGTTAGCTTTTTCAAAACAGATTATAGGGAGGGAGAACAAAGGATAATATTGTTGGAGAACTTCGTGAAGCTCAACCAAGGCTACTTCCAACTAATATTGCAAGCGATGGTTCCATAATGGAATCGGTATTTTTATTTTTTCGCTTAAAATGTGGAAGATTAATGTTACTTTATTCAATGGTTGATTTTCATATGCTAAATTGTTGGATAAATAATGGATTGCTTGTGGAAGATTTAAAGGATCCAGATGTGCATCGTCGGCACCTTTCTCATCTATTCGGTCTATTCCCAGTGGCGAGGGCATACAATTACTTCTAAGGAAACTCCAGCCCTTTTTTGAAGCAGCTGAGAAAAGCCTTTTATAAACGAGGTTTGCATAAGCTGAATAATTAGATTACTTACTTTTGTCTTGCTGGAATTCTGGATAGAGTTATCTTTTCTTTATTTGATTTCTGATAAACCGCATAGTTCAGTATTGTTCTTTATACCTTTTTGTAAAATGGATATCTTGTAGTGAGAGTCCTGATACCAAGTAACAGAGTCTAAAAAATTTACAACCAACAGGAGTTTAAATTTGGGGGGAAAAGGTCATGGATGTTATAGAACCCTAAAAGACAATGCAGAAAGGAGAATATCTTTAATAAGAAAGAAATCAATCATTGTAAATTCAGCCCCATTAACACTCCTAAAGGTTACTGATTTTGAACATATGTAGCCAAGTTTTGTATCTATGTATTGAAGAAACTGTACATATGTAGCCCCATTATCACTCCTAAAGGTTACTGATTTTGAACATATGTAGCCAAGTTTTTTATCTATGTATTGAAGAAACTGTGTAAGTTTCTTTTGCTTAGCGAAATGTTGTTGTCAACTTTAGAAATTCCTCCATCAGTGATGCTGAGTCAGGAACGTTCTCAAAATAACTTGCAGGAATTTCTCCAGCAGTCAATAATGCTACCTGATGAAACTGTTGTAGAAAGGCCGTGCACTTCTGATTAGATCTATGTTTAAAAGTGAAGTGCTGCATACTGCCAAATTGAATGAAAACCAGAATACCTTGGGTTTCTTTCTCGCACATTTTGGAAAGGATTTTCTTTGATAGTCGAGTGCACCGCATGTATGGCAAGGACACATTCCTTCAGGTGACATGGCTCATAATTGGTTTGGCTTTTTAACGCTATGTTCTGCTTAACAAGAAAAAGATCAGGTTACGACTAAAAGGCAACGCCAATGCACATGATTTATGCATTCTTTTATCTTGAAACCTGCAGTTGAAAATATAATTGCTGTATTTCGTACCCAAGGATGCTTGTTTGGTTCGATTATGAACTGGATAAAAATAAAGCCGATGCTACTGCCATTGATGGTAAAAACTTTATGCACTCATATTCTGATAGGAATAGGTCCATAAGATAAGAAACCAACGATTCCAATTTTAGCTTGCTTTGCTGTGACAACAGCATAATCATTAAAATCGGAAGAATCAGGGGACAGACACTTAGTTAACGAGGGGGAATGTTACAGTACAAGTACATATGCGTAGAATACCTGGTAATGTATGTAACCAACCTTGATAATAATTCTGCCATACAGTAACGTTAGGTAATAGAATTAGAAATAATCAAACCAACTAAAAAGGAATTAGAGCGAATCAAGATTGTGGATAATGAGAAACATTTTAGTTTCTTGAAGGCTGGACCATTACTTTGCTATATGAGGAAAGGAGTTGTCTCTTAACACCGACGAATATGTTGTTTGGATATCACTTCATCATAGCTATCTTCAATTATTGCTTCCTCTTTGTCTTCATTTTTGAGGCAACGTGGACACTTTTTCAAATGACTTTCGTAGATACCAAGACTAGTACATATGACTATCTTCTTCTATATTCATACTTGCCATTAACCTTTCTAATTTACCAATTGTTTCTTCTAAATTCATATTTTCTTTCTGATTCTTCCGTTTTTAATGATTATGTTGCTGTCACAGCAAAGCAAGTTAAAATTGGAATCGTTGGTTTCTTATCTTATGGACCTATGCCTATCAGAATATGAGTGCATTAAGTTCTTAACATCAATGGCAGCAGCATCGGCTTTATTTTTATCCAGGTTCATAATCGAACCAAACAAGCATCCTTGGGTACGAAATACAGCAATATATTTTCAACTACAGGTTTCAAGATAAAAGAACGCATAAATCATGTGCATTGGCGTTGCCTCGAGCAAAAATTGCAATCTGAAGAGTTGAATTCTCATGTTTTTTTGGCGTGTCAACAGCATCAACATGTAGAGAAGAAGTACTATGTTAATTACCTTATTTCCCAACAGAAAGGGTGCTGCTGTAATTTTCAATGTACATATTTAGACTCCCCATCGATCTGTTGGTTGTAATCGTAGGCAGTACACAAAATGACATTGCTTCTGGTTGAGCATATTGATTTTCATGTACTTCACCGATCGTAGGTATCATATTGTTAATTCCATCCACCAACTCATTGTTTACTTTTTACTTCCCCTCACAACCAAGTTTTCCAACTAAACTATGGACTTTCATTTATGGTGACAGTACACAAAATTGCAATGGAGAAACAAATCCAGGAAACAAATTTGGTCCGAAATGTTTTAACTTTTTGTCAAGCAACATAGGTTTTCTATTTTCCCTACCTACCTTTACTGGGAGTTTAAATATAATCCTGCTAACAAATAGACCCTCAAGGGCTGGGTTGAAATATTACTCGGAATACATTTGTTGTTTGGATGTTGTTTTAGGACTTCAATGTTTAAATCCCAATTTGTTTAATACTATTTTACCTGAGTTATAATTGTTCTGTTATGGCCAAGCATGAACAATTTACATAGGCGTAATCTACACCAGAATTCGCATTAAGGACATATAAAGTTATTTTTTTGTGAATATATGATAAAAAAAAGTTTTCTACAACACTATTTTACCCTATCGTCCCAGGTCATGGAGTACTCTTTTGCTTTCCTTTTCTTCTTTACGTGGAGATGAGTAAAATTAAGCCGTTTTAAATCTAAGTTGTTTTATAAATTAACATTAGGTTGGGAAGATGGGAATTTTTGCAATATAATGTTTTGTGTTTTTAGAATATTATTATCATAGGACATACAAACCTAGATGGAGAAGGGCAATCACTCATTCTTTAAGACCAAAGAATCGGGCAGTAAAGTATTTTTATTCTTCCACCTAATGTATTTTCTACTTTTCCTTCTTCTCGAGTTTGACAATATAATTTTTCTACAGTTTGACTTTCTTCCTTGTTGTTTGGGGATATGATTCATTAGAAATTCCGATCATTGATACAGAAAAACTTTGTACCCTCCTACTCATCGGGGCCTGGCTCTTGCCCCGTCGGGCGGGTATAGGTCGCGCGCTTTAGTGCCATCCATTTTCGGGGCTAGTTGATTCGGCGGGTGAGTTGTTACACACTCCTTAGCGGATTTCGACTTCCATGACCACCGTCCTGCTGTCTTAATCGACTAACACCCTTTGTGGGGTCTAGGTTAGCGCGTAGTTGGGCACCGTAGCCCGGCTTCCAGTTCATCCCGTATCGCCAGTTCTGAAAACAATGAGGAAATAGTTTTTTATATGGAGAAAATAGTGGGGAGCCTAGTGCACCTGGATAAAAATAAAGCCGTGCCATTGATGGTAAGAACTTAATGCACTCATATTCTTATAGGCATAGGTCCATGTGATAAGAAACCAACGAGGGGTGGCTACACAGCCATAGAAGAAGAGTCTAGCTGAAAAGAATAGACAACTGACGTAACAATGAAAGTCCTACAAACAATAATCAGCAAAAACCAAAGTCCTACAAACAATTAACGGTTGTTATTTATTGTGAATTAATGATTAATTAATAAATTTAATTTCCAATAAATGATAACCATTAATTGAGGAAATTAACGGTTAGAATTTAGTGTCAAATTTCAAAGTTTGACACCCGTGTCAAAGAATCCTGCCTCATATATATATATATATATATATATATATATATATATATATATGGGGAAGGATATTGTGACAACCAAGTTATGTTATTACCAAGTGACTACCAATCAATCTTACCGTTAGATCGATTATCTTGATCCAACGGTTATATTTATTTCTATCTTTGTATGGTCATGATTTCCCAAATTTAATTCTTTATATTTATTTTCACCTTTATATGGTTATGATTTCCCATATTTAATGCTTTCACTTTGAATTTTTCCAATTGTATTGAGTGATGGCAGATGCCAATATATACACGGTATTTTTGTAACAGCTAAGAAACTTAAATACGTAACTGTTGTAACAGCAAAACATTACTTTTGTAACAATTAAGAAACTTAAAAACGTAACTGTTGTGACGGCTAAGAATATTATTTTGTATAAGTCCAATTCATAATTTAGTCTTTTATATTTATTTTATTGTTTCTTGTAACAATTTTTTTTCATGGATCATTTTTATTTCTTATTTTGCTTGTAAATATAAGGATTTAATTTTCTTGATTATAGGTTACAATGGCAATGGCATATATTTAATATATATTTTTAAGTATATATTTAATATATTTAAATTATTATAATGTTTCACCAAAAAAAAATATTATAATGTACACGATTAACTTTAAAACAATTTTTTTAGAATAAATGCATAGAGAATATAGTATAATTTAGTTTTTAATATTTTTCTGTGTATAAACCAAGGGTTTTATAAGAGTTATGTTATAGAAAAAATGATTGTGTTATGTTATAGAGATTCATTTTGCGTGCCGAAATTTTTTTATTTATTTTTTACTTCAAAACTTGCGCGTCCCACAAAAAGGTATGTGTGTAGGAAAGTTGTTGTGCTCATGTTAAATGATAGATGTAAATCCCATAAACCAAATATCGAACCTAACTTGAAATGGTCAAACTAGTTTATTTTAAAACATTGTTATGAAATATTTTATTAATTTCTTAACAAATCAAATATAATTGGTGGCAATTACTACTTAAAATGGAAATAAAAAAAATAAAAAATAAAAAGAAAAGAAAACCCGATCCGTGTGATTCCAATCGTGACATCATGACATGCTATGATGCACGGACACGGACACGTGACATGGGACATGACACGACACGACACGCCGACACGTTAATTCTAAAAAATGTCATATTTGGACACGTTGGGACACGTTTTGATATTAAATAAAATCTTTAATATATATAATATAATTTATATTTAATACATATAAGAGTCCATGATAAGTCATATAACTAATCAAATATTTATATTTCATAACATAAATAAAAATAAAAATAATTTTTTGTACTTTGTTAATTTTTCATATCATATTTCATAACAGAAAAAAATTAATTTATAATTTTTTATTTAATTAATAAAATAAAATTAAGATTTAAAAAAAAAAACGTGTCCCAGCGTGTCCGAAACGTGTCCCAACGTGTCCGAACGTTGATCGCGTGTCAGAAAAGGTTGACTGCGTGTCTGAAAAACGTGTCGAAACGTGTCGAAGAGTTGACCGCGTGTCCCCAAATATTGACCGTGTGTCGGACGCGTGTCTGAGCGTGTCCATGTCGGACACGTGTCCGACACGTAAAATTTGAATGGCGTGTCCGTGTCACTTAGATGACATGTCTCAATTTTGTAAAAAGTAAACTTTAAAGAATCAATTGAATGTGTGCATCTTTGTACAACAATGAATTTTGTTTCTATAACATGGATAAATAAATAAATCTCTTTTTTTATGAATCAGTAATTAGAAGAGCTATTTAAGATATTTGAGATCCAATTACAAAAAAAGAAAAAGAAAAAGAAAAAGAAGAAGAAGATATTTGAGATGCAATAGGAGTCAACGCACTCTACTTTGTTCTTATAACCATTCAGCAGTTTCAACAACTCGCTAGCACTCTTCCTTGCTATCTCATCACAACCAACTTGCAACACAACCAAGAGTTTCTGAAAAGCCCCAACTTAAAGTGCCTCAATCAGAACCCCTTCCTCCCTATTGTAACAAATAATCTTCCAAATAATAGAGACATCAAAACTTGAAACTAATTGGGACACACTCAATATCTTGTTGTTTATTCAGTAGTTTTTTTTTTTTTTTACTTATCTTCTCTTGAAACAAGACCAAATAGATTTTTATAAAAATTCTTATAGTAAAAGAATTTTTTTTATAACGAAGAAAAAATTCAAAAAATAAAAGCTCATAAGAGGATGTTTTTTTTTTTAATTTTATCAAAAAAAATTTAATTTGAGTTTTTAAGTAACTTTTAAGATATAATTTTATAAAAATCATCAAATAGCTTTTACTTTTATTTTAAGGAAAATTTCATAAACCCTCATGTGGCTTATTCTTTAATCACTTATATCCCTTTTTTTCATATCAATTACTCTTATGTGGTTTTGTTTCATCGAAGTCCACTTTCAACACGGTTAATAATTTAATTACCCTACCCATTTTATTCTTTCTTTTTTGCTGGCGTCGCAAATCTTTATATCAAGTTAATTAATAATTTTTTATACAAATAAAATAGAGTAGTGCAGTACAGTCGTTGCAATCAAATATGACACTTTAGAACCATATGTGCTGCTCCAATCTAATAAAATTGGACCACATTTAGTTAGTTATGGTATGTTATGTCCCCTCTTTGGAAGAGTTCCTATTTATTATTTATTTAGGCTTGACAGCTTACACTAGCTAGTAAATGATGTATTTTATTTACTCGACCTTAATTTGTAGCAGATACTCTATGTGTGTATACTCTAATATATTATTGATCCTATGTTTTTCTCTCTCTTCACGATATCTTCCATATTTTCTTCCATTTTCATCCAATCTTCAATTATCTTGAATACTATTACAAATCAGAATAATCATTATTTTGAAATCTCAAACAATCAGCTCATTAATAATTTCAAGATAATTAAATATTATCAATTAAATTAACATTAAATTGATTGTAACCATCAAAACATATTTTAATCAATTCAACAATTGGGGTATAATAAATATCCAACACACCGGGTCCCGGGTTGACCCGGTTGGGTCCGGTTGGATTTTACAACACTGCTAGAATACCACCCCTGGATGGTATTTCTGGTTGGTATTTTCAAAAAAATTTACACACAAAATAAAATCCCGAGAAAATTTTAATTTTTTTGTACCAAACGTGAGTAAATAAGATTATCAGTTTTGGAAAAGGTTATACTTACTACCTAATTTTCTTACTACTTGTTACTATCAAATATTAACCGTTGATTTACATCAATCTAACGGTTGTAATTTATGGGATAATATGTATTAATTAATTATTAATTTGCAATAAATTATAACCGTTATATTGACGGAAATCAACGGTTAAGATTTGGTAATAATAAGTATTAAGAAAATTAAGTAGTAAGTATAACCTCCCATCAGTTTCAGTTTTTCGGGAATCAAAAAAATTTCCCACCATATATCTCCTTCCACCGTTATACTCGACCTTAATTTGTAGCAGATACTCTATGTGTGTATAATCTAATATATTATTGATCCCATGTTTTTCTCTCTCTTCACGATATCTTCCATATCTTCTTCCATTTTCATCCAATCTTCAATTATCTTGAATACTATTACAAATCAGAATAATTATTATTTTGAAATCTCAAACAATCAGCTCATTAATAATTTCAAGATAATTAAATATTATCAATTAAATTAACATTAAATTGATTGTAATCATCAAAACATATTTTAATCAATTCAACAATTGGGGTATAATAAATATCCAACACACCGGGTTGACCCGGTTGGGTCCGGTTGGATTTTACAACACTGCTAGAATACCACCCCTGGATGGTATTTCTGGTTGGTATTTTCAAAAAAATTTACACACAAAATAAAATCCCGAGAAAATTTTAATTTTTTTGTACCAAACGTGAGTAAATAAGATTATTAGTTTTGGAAGAGGTTATACTTACTACATAATTTTCTTACTACTTGTTACTATCAAATATTAACCGTTGATTTCCATCAATCTAACGGTTGTAATTTATGGGATAATATGTATTAATTAATTATTAATTTGCAATAAATTATAACCGTTATATTGAAGGAAATCAACGGTTAAGATTTGGTAATAATAAGTATTAAGAAAATTAAGTAGTAAGTATAACCTCCCATCAGTTTCAGTTTTTCGGGAATTAAAAAAATTTCCCACCATATATCTCCTCCCACCGTTATACTCGACCTTAATTTGTAGTAGATACTCTATGTGTGTATACTCTAATATATTATTGATCCCATGTTTTTCTCTCTCTTCACGATATCTTCCATATCTTCTTCCATTTTCATCCAATCTTCAATTATCTTGAATACTATTACAAATCAGAATAATTATTATTTTGAAATCTCAAACAATCAGCTCATTAATAATTTCAAGATAATTAAATATTATCAATTAAATTAACATTAAATTGATTGTAATCATCAAAACATATTTTAATCAATTCAACAATTGGGATATAATAAATATCCAACACACCGGGTCCCGGGTTGACCCGGTTGGGTCCGGCTGGATTTTACAACACTACTAGAATACCACCCCTGGATGGTATTCTCGGTTGGTATTTTCAAAAAAATTTACACACAAAATAAAATTCCGGGAAAATCAGATCCCTGAGAAAATTTTAAATTTTTTGTACCAAACGTGAGTAAATAAGATTATCAGTTTTGGGATAGGTTATACTTACTACCTAATTTTCTTACTACTTGTTACTATCAAATCTTAACCGTTGATTTCTATCAATCTAACGGTTGTAATTTATGGGATAATATGTATTAATTAATTATTAATTTACAATAAATTATAACCGTTATATTGACGGAAATCAACGGTTAAGATTTGGTAATAATAAGTATTAAGAAAATTAAGTAGTAAATATAACCTCCCATCACTTTTAAATATATCCTCCGCCATACCAAACGGGCCCCCAAAATTTAAACATCTATATATTCCCGTCTCACCCCATTCCGGTTTCTGTCTTCGAATTCCTTTTTGTTCGTTCTTGAAGAGAGTCACATATGCTCTTCCTTATTTCTTTGCTTTCTAGTTTCGTTAATCGTTGGAGTTCAACCGTGTCAACCATGTCTTCGTCGATAGCGGCGTACTCGAGGCTGGGTTACCTGACTCGGAAGGAGACGGAAGTCAAGTTTGCGCGTTCAATTAAAGTCAAGAACAAAACTGCCGCACCCATTCAGATCACAGCGGAGCAGATACTACGTGAGGTTCCGCACCCACGGAAGCGGAAGATAACCGATGCGACGGAGCTTGGTGAGTACCATTTGCCGAAGCGGAAAAGGCTTGAGGACTTGATTCGGCGAGGTCCACGGAGCAATGGCGAATGGCTCAACGCCCAGTGGGAAGAGTCACAGGGCGACCTCAAACGCGCTCGCTCCGTTTGGGAAAGAGCATTGGAAGTTGATGACAAGAATCCCACCGTGTGGCTCAATTATGCGAAGATGGAGATGAAGAACAACTTTATAAACCATGCTAGGAACGTGTGGGATCGTGCCGTGACTCTTTTGCCTAGGGTTGATCAGTTGTGGTATAACTATATTGACATGGAGGAGAAGCTTGGCAATGTCGCTGGAGCGAGGCAGCTTTTTCTGAGGTGGATGAAGTGGATGCCTGACGAGCAGGTATGGCGCTCTCACATCGAGTTCGAGGTGCGCTACTATGAAATTGAGCGAGCTCGAGAGTTATTCGAGAGGTTTGTTCGGTGCCACCCCAAGGTTGGGGCTTGGATTGACTATGCCATGTTTGAGTGGAAGAATGGAGAGATTGCTAAGGCCAGAAAAGTTTTTGAGATAGCGGTGGAGAAGATGGTGGACCAGAGGCTCGCCGACAATGATGAAGAAGCAGAGAATCTGTTTGTTGCTTTTGCTGAGTTTGAGGAAAGAAATAAGGAGACAGAGAAAGCAAGATTGATATATGAATTTGCAGTTAATTACCTTCCCCAGGGAAGGGCAGAATATTTGTATAGCAAGTTTTTGGCCTTTGAAAATCATTATGGGGACAGGGAAGGGATGGAGGATGCAACTGTTGCTAAGATAAGGTTTCAGTATGAGGATGAAGTCAGAAAAAATCCTTTGGATTATTATGCATGGTTTTACTATATTAGATTGGAAGAAAGTGTTGGGAGCATAGAAAGAATCAGGCAGGTTTATGAGAGAGCTATAGCCAATGTTCCTCCAGCTGAGGAGAAATACTACTGGAAGCGCTATATTTATTTGTGGTATGTCTTATTTGAATCCTGATTTGTTGTTTATTCACTTTTTTTTTCACTGTTTTTACGTTTTCTCCTAATATTTATAATTCCTTTATGTGTAACTTAGGATTAAGTTTGCACTCTTCGAAGAGCTTCATGCTGTAGATATGGAGCGGACAAGAGATGTATACAGGTATGCGGCCTTCTGTTAACTTGAAGTTTGGATATTGATAATCACATTGGACTTGCCCTACACGTCACTATCATGTTTATCAATATTGGGCACGGAGCTTGATAGTGATGTTATGGAATTTCTGTTTTAAAGAAATTTTCCTTACTGAATCACCTCAAAAACGTTTTTTATTCAAATTTTCATTGCAGTATTAGCATAAGTAGATTTATCCTATTAAGTATTGACACTACTACTGTTCTCTGTGATTTCAATATCTGTAGGGAGTGTCTCAACCAGATACCTCACCATATCTTCTCTTTTGCAAAGATATGGCTTCTAGCGGCCGAATTTGAAATACGTCACCTGAATCTTAAAGGTGCTTGTCAAATATTAGGAAATGCCATTGCAAAGGCTCCTAAAGATAAGGTAATATTTATGCAGATGCCAGCATAATAACTTCTTTTCTTTGCAGTATGGTTAACTTCTCATGCTGCTCTGCTCTTTGGACGACAGATTTTTAAGAAGTATATAGAGATAGAACTGCAACTTGGTAATATAGAACGATGTAGAAAACTGTATGCAAAGTATCTGGAGTGGTCGCCTAACAATTGCTATACTTGGAGCAAGTATGCAGAATTGGAGAGATCTTTATCTGAGACTGATCGAGCTCGAGCAATTTTTGAGCTTGCAATCGCACAACCAGCATTAGACATGCCTGAGCTATTGTGGAAGGTACACAATTTATTTCTCGTGTGAGTCAATGCCTGGCATACTCGCATTTAACCATGTGATTCATTCTTGATGACAGGAATTCACTTGAATTTTGGGTTGGATGGAAAGGGGAATTATGGAAATAGGTTGGGTAGCTTTTTACTTCTAAATCAGAGCACAATTTAAGCAAGCAAACTGTAGCATCATGCTGTAACCTTAGTATATTGATTCTAAATAAATTTTAATCCTATAAATAGTGAATGGGACAGGCTGTTTCATCGTTGACATGTCATTAGATACTGTGCTTCTGAGATGGTTATTGTTGATCAGGTGATATGCTAGAAAATTAAGAATATAATTTTTAATATAACAATAATGAGGTGTTGTATATTATATATAATAATTGTTCCTTCTATTTTTTTTTATTGGTACTTCAATGCTATTGAAATCATGGGAAAAAGATTGTCAAGGAAAGTATTTTAACCATGGAAAAAGCTCTTACCAAGTGAGCAATGGTGCATGCACCCTTAAATTTTAATGGGTTAAGATCACAGTGCACTTTAAATTAATTCAATTGTGATTACGTTTTTGCTTGCTCACTATAGAGACCCGGTTACTTTTGGGGAGTCTTATCCTATAACCATAGAATAAATGTATGAGTTAGTGATAAGAAAAAAGATATAAGCTTTGACTTTACAAATGATTATAGCATTCAATCTCATATTGTATTTTAACATTAACATTCTCACGTCTTTCAGGGTCAGTTAGAATTTGAGCTCAAGCCACAATGAACATCATCTTTCACTATGCATATGCACGCTATTTTTTTATTTTTTTGTTTTATATTCGTATGATGCATTAACATGGGGAAAAGTTAAGCAAAATATAGGCAAAATTACTGTTAAATAAATTATTGTGATAGGAATATAGTCATGAAGTATATGTAAGTTGGGTAGTTGGGGATTATGGGAGCGTGACAAATCTGTCAGTCAGAATATTCTAGAAGAATGAGTTTGTTAGAGGAAAGAAGGAAGGCAATGCTGAGGTGGCAAGGCTGTTAGAGGGAATAAAAGGTGTAGAGTGTTGTGACCAGAGGGAGGAAAAAGGAGATTGGAACTTGGGACTTGGGTTGGGAAACCAGATTGGGAGAGAACCAGAGCATTCTCAAATTGCTCTGGAAATCATTTAGCTTTTGTTATATTTTTTCTTAATTTCATTACTATCTCGGACTGTTTGTACTTTTCTTGAATAATATACCGAAAATCCAGTTCACTGGGTCAAATTCTTGGTGTTTGTTGCGTTAATCTCTGATAATCTTGCTAGATCCTATCATATTGTAAGTAGGTTTTAGGTGATAAGGGGGAAAGGTTATTTTTTATATTGTATATTTTGGAACTATATAAATATTGGTCATAACCTAATTGTAAATTTGTGAATACAAAACAGGCATACATTGACTTTGAGACTGCTGAGGGTGAATTTGAGAGAGCAAGAGGACTTTATGAAAGGCTTCTTGATCGAACAAAGCACTTGAAGGTTTGGATAAGCTATGCGGAATTTGAGGCAAAAGCTACGGATGAGGAAGGTTTAGACTTAACAGAAAATGAGCAAAAGAAGCAAAAGAAGCAATGCATTCAGGGTGCTAGAAGTATGTGATCTCAATGCTATGTTCATCATATGCTGTTAATTTGTGATTTTATGTTGTGAATGTTTTCAGTTTGAATTGAAGTGGAATAATTTTTTGATTCTCTTTATATTTCATTTTGTGGCTGCACCAGGGGTGTATGAGGAAGCTCTTAACTACTTCAGATCATCAGCTCCAGATTTGAAAGAGGAAAGGGCAATGCTATTGGAGAAATGGCTCCACCTGGAGGCTTCTTCTGGGGAGCTGGGTGATGTTAGCTTAGTCCAGTCTAAGCTGCTCAAGAAGATGGTTCTACCTGGTAAGTAACTAACGCTATTCTATTTTTGCTATTCTATACTTGCAAGCTGTTGTTTTTCCTACTTCATTCCTGTGAATTTGATTTGGCAGAATTGAAGAGTTCGTCACCTTTTTATTCCCTAGGGAGACTCAAACACCTTATCTTAAGATCGTGGAAGCTGCTTACAACTGGAAGCAGCCAAAATCATCTTCAGGATGAAGATATGATTGACAACATTTTGTAGCTCTCTTTAATTATTGTTTAACTGGTAAAAACAGTAGCTTCAGCAGCTAAGTAGATTTTTGGCCTTTTAAAAATTGCAATAGGGAACTGCATTTGAGGAACATATGCTTTTCTAACATTGTTGTAACTTGTAAATCGCGACATTCTCTCACGAGTTATTAATGCTATGTTCCCTTTCATTCGCTTAAAATGAAAGCACAACCCAAAAAAATGTGCTTGCATGGATTTGTAAAAGGAACGAGGAACTAGATAAAAAACATGACGAGGGACAGGATAAAATCTCCAAGAAATCACGGGAAAATTTTGGGGAAAGCTCAAGAAAGTTAAAATGACAAGATTCTCCTTTCTTCACAACCACAAGAACGATCTTTGTCTCTTCTTCTCCACTGTCATATATGTAATAGATATTAAATTAATAAAAAAAATCAAATTTTGTTTATTGCACTTTTGTAACGTTAAACATACAGTGTATAACATAAAAGGTATTGAAGTGAATTTTTCATTGTTCTATTCAATGCATATGCACATCAAATAATGGATTATTAAGCACCAGTCAGACCAAAGAATTTGCCATATGTCTTGTGTTCTTCTCCTTCTTGTCTTGTATCCCATTGTGTTCTTCTCCTTCTTGTCTTGTATCCCATTGCACATTTTTGATCCATGAAAAAAAATTGTTACAAGAAACAATAAAATAAATATAAAAGACTAAATTATGAATTGGACTTATACAAAATAATATTCTTAGCCGTCACAACAGTTACGTTTTTTAAGTTTCTTAATTGTTACAAAAGTAAAACAGTTACGTTTTTTAAGTTTCTTAATTGTTACAAAAGTAATGTTTTGCTGTTACAACAGTTACGTATTTAAGTTTCTTAGCTGTTACAAAAATACCGTGTATATATTGGCATCTGCCATCACTCAATACAATTGGAAAAATTCAAAGTAAAAACATTAAATATGGGAAATCATAACCATATAAAGGTGAAAATAAATATAAAGAATTAAATTTGGGAAATCATGACCATACAAAGATAGAAATAAATATAACCGTTGGATCAAGATAATTGATCTAACGGTAAGATTGATTGGTAGTCACTTGGTAGTAACATAACTTGGTTGTCACAATATCCTTCCCATATATATATATATATATATATATATATATATATATATATATATATATATATGAGGCAGGATTCTTTGACACGGGTGTCAAACTTTGAAATTTGACACTAAATTCTAACCGTTAATTTCCTCAATTAATGGTTATCATTTATTGGAAATTAAATTTATTAATTAATCATTAATTCACAATAAATAACAACCGTTAATTGTTTGTAGGACTTTGGTTTTTGCTGATTATTGTTTGTAGGACTTTTATTGTTACGTCAGTTGTCTATTCTTTTCAGCTAGACTCTTCTTCTATGGCTGTGTAGCCACCCCTCGTTGGTTTCTTATCACATGGACCTATGCCTATAAGAATATGAGTGCATTAAGTTCTTACCATCAATGGCACGGCTTTATTTTTATCCAGGTGCACTAGGCTCCCCACTATTTTCTCCATATAAAAAACTATTTCCTCATTGTTTTCAGAACTGGCGATACGGGATGAACTGGAAGCCGGGCTACGGTGCCCAACTACGCGCTAACCTAGACCCCACAAAGGGTGTTAGTCGATTAAGACAGCAGGATGGTGGTCATGGAAGTCAAAATCCGCTAAGGAGTGTGTAACAACTCACCCGCCGAATCAACTAGCCCCGAAAATGGATGGCACTAAAGCGCGCGACCTATACCCGCCCGACGGGGCAAGAGCCAGGCCCCGATGAGTAGGAGGGTACCAAGTTTTTCTGTATCAATGATCGGAATTTCTAATGAATCATATCCCCAAACAACAAGGAAGAAAGTCAAACTGTAGAAAAATTATATTGTCAAACTCGAGAAGAAGGAAAAGTAGAAAATACATTAGGTGGAAGAATAAAAATACTTTACTGCCCGATTCTTTGGTCTTAAAGAATGAGTGATTGCCCTTCTCCATCTAGGTTTGTATGTCCTATGATAATAATATTCTAAAAACACAAAACATTATATTGCAAAAATTCCCATCTTCCCAACCTAATGTTAATTTATAAACAACTTAGATTTAAAACGGCTTAATTTTACTCATCTCCACGTAAAGAAGAAAAGAAAAGCAAAAGAGTACTCCATGACCTGGGACGATAGGGTAAAATAGTGTTGTAGAAAACTTTTTTTTATCATATATTCACAAAAAAATAACTTTATATGTCCTTAATGCGAGTTCTGGTGTAGATTACGCCTATGTAAATTGTTCATGCTTGGCCATAACAGAACAATTATAACTCACGTAAAATAGTATTAAACAAATTGGGATTTAAACATTGAAGTCCGAAAACAACATCCAAACAACAAATGAATTCCGAGTAATATTTCAACCCAGCCCTTGAGGGTCTGTTTGTTAGCAGGATTATATTTAAACTCCCAGTAAAGGTAGGTAGGGAAAATAGAAAACCTATGTTGCTTGACAAAAAGTTAAAACATTTCAGACCAAATTTGTTTGCTGGATTTGTTTCTCCATTGCAATTTTGTGTACTGTCACCATAAATGAAAGTCCATAGTTTAGTTGGAAAACTTGGTTGTGCGGGGAAGTAAAAAGTAAACAATGAGTTGGTGGATGGAATTAACCCTATGATACCTACGATCGGTGAAGTACATGAAAATCAATATGCTCAACCAGAAGCAATGTCATTTTGTGTACTGCCTACGATTACAACCAACAGATCGATGGGGAGTCTAAATATGTACATTGAAAATTACAGCAGCACCCTTTCTGTTGGGAAATAAGGTAATTAACATAGTACTTCTTCTCTACATGTTGCTGCTGTTGACACGCCAAAAAACATGAGAATTCAACTCTTCAGATTGCAATTTTTGCTCGAGGCAACGCCAATGCACATGATTTATGCCTTCTTTTATCTTGAAACCTGTAGTTGAAAATATAATTGCTGTATTTCGTACCCAAGGATGCTTGTTTGGTTCGATTATGAACCTGGATAAAAATAAAGCCGATGCTGCTGCCATTGATGGTAAGAACTTAATGCACTCATATTCTGATAGGCATAGGTCCATAAGATAAGAAACCAACGATTCCAATTTTAACTTGCTTTGCTGTGACAGCAACATAATCATTAAAAACGGAAGAATCACAAAGAAAATATGAATTTAGAAGAAACAATTGGTAAATTAGAAAGGTTAATGGCAAGTATGAATATAGAAGAAGATAGTCATATGTACTAGTCTTGGAATCTACGAAAATCATTTGAAAAAGTGTCCACGTTGCCTCGAAAATGAAGACAAAGAGGAAGCAATAATTGAAGATAGATATGATGAAGTGTTATCCAGACAACATATTCGTCAGTGTTAAGAGACAACTCCTTTCCTCATATAGCAAAGTAATGGTCCAGCCTTCAAGAAACTAAAATGTTTCTCATTATCCACAATCTTGATTCGCTCTAATTCCTTTTTAGTTGGTTTGATTATTTCTAATTCTATTACCTAATGTTACTGTATGGCAGAATTATTATCAAGGTTGGTTACATACATTACCAGGTATTCTACGCACATGTACTTGTACTGTAACATTCCCCCTCGTTAACTAAGTGTCTGTCCCCTGATTCTTCCGTTTTTAATGATTATGCTGCTGTCACAGCAAAGCAAGTTAAAATTGGAATCGTTGGTTTCTTATCTTATGGACCTATTCCTATCAGAATATGAGTGCATTAAATTTTTACCATCAATGACAGCAGCATCGGCTTTATTTTTATCCAGGTTCATAATCGAACCAAACAAGCATCCTTGGGTACGAAATACAGCAATTATATTTTCAACCGCAGGTTTCAAGATAAAAGAATGCATAAATCATGTGCATTGGCATTGCCTTTTAGTCGTAACCTCATCTTTTTCTTGTTAAGCAGAACATAGCGTTAAAAAGCCAAACCAATTATGAGCCATGTCACCTGAAGGAATGTGTCCTTGCCATACATGCGAGAAAGATACTTGCAACCCAAGGTATTCTGGTTTTCATTCAATTTGGCAGTATGCAGCACTTCACTTTTAAACATAGATCTAATCAGAAGTGCACGGCCTTTCTACAACAGTTTCATCAGGTAGCATTATTGACTGCTGGAGAAATTCCTGCAAGTTATTTTGAGAACGTTCCTGACTCAGCATCACTGATGGAGGAATTTCTAAAGTTGACAACAACATCTCGCTAAGCAAAGAAACTTAACACAGTTTCTTCAATACATAGATACAAAACTTCGCTACATATGTTCAAAATTAGTAACCTTTAGGAGTGATAATGGGGCTACATATGTACAATTTCTTCAATACATAGATACAAAACTTGGCTACATATGTTCAAAATCAGTAACCTTTAGGAGTGTTAATGGGGCTGAATTTACGATGATTGATTTCTTTCTTATTAAAGATATTCTCCTTTATGCATTGTCTTTTAGGGTTCTGTAACATCCATGACCTTTTCCCCCCAAATTTAAACTCCTGTTGGTTGTAAATTTTTTAGACTCTGTTACTTGGTATCAGGACTCTCACTCCTGTTGGTTGTTTTACAAAAAGGTACAAAGAACAATACTGAACTATGCAGTTTATCAGAAATCAAATAAAGAAAAGATAACTCTATCCAGAATTCCAGCAAGACAAAAGTAAGTAATCTAATTATTCAGCTTATGCAAACCTCGTTTATAAAAGGCTTTTATCAGCTGCTTCAAAAAAGGGCTGGAGTTTCCTTAGAAGTAATTGTATGCCCTCGCTACTGGGAATAGACCGAATAGATGAGAAAGGTGCCGACGATGCACATCTGGATCCTTTAAATCTTCCACAAGCAATCCATTATTTATCCAACAATTTAGCATATGAAAATTAACCATTGAATAAAGTAACATTAATCTTCCACATTTTAAGCGAAAAAATAAAAATATCGATTCCATTATGGAACCATCGCTTGCAATATTAGTTGGAAGTAGCCTTGGTTGAGCTTCACGAAGTTCTCCAACAATATTATCCTTTGTTCTCCCTCCCTATAATCTGTTTTGAAAAAGCTAACTTAAAAGGCAGACACAAATATTGACTAAACAGTACATCAAAATTGTCTTATAATTTGTATGATCTAGTTGAAAGTTTAGCAACTTCACCTCAGTAGCAAAAAGAAATAAGGAAAAGACTTGTTTTATCCATTGTTGATGACAATGCTTGGTTGGGATTGCTTACACAAGCGGGCTTACCGTTGGGAGAGAAATGACATGCATCCATCCTTCCAGTAAGGGATATGCTTTATATTTGAGGAAATCCTGTTAGAAAGAACTCTCTCAATAAAATTTACCTTTGTCAGTTCCGGCTGAACTGAATATGTTGGAAATCTCACATTGGTATTGTTGAGACCTCAAGGGTGAAGAATATAAAGTGTCATTTTAGTTAAGAATAGACTAAGTGAAAAGTGAGAACCATATAAATTGAAGGACCCATGAACTTAATCCATCTTGCTGTGGTGGATTGTCCCGCATTGTTATTGTTGGGACCTCAAATGGAAGACTCTTTTGCCATGGGTTTACTCTAGCTGCCTAACATAATGTCAGTTTTGTCAAAATTCATTTTAGCACATTACATTACACACATGATTTTACAATTTCCTCTTGAATTATAATATTTCAAATTAAATTTTAATGGGGACCAGCTTCTTGTCTGCGTACAAAATATTACTCTCCCCCCCTAACGGGGAGTGGTTTTTTCTTCAACCCCAACTACTGCCATGGGTCTATCTTGAATTAATGTTGTTTGTGTTATTTGATTTCATATTAAAATTTATATATATTTTCACACAAAAAAAAAACACTTTTGCTTAACACCATCAAAAAAGAAAAAACTAATTCTTAAATTAATTTTTTTATAAGCATTCCTGAACATGAACACATTCTTCCACAAGTAAATCTTTCAAACTTGAGGAAAGGTCAAGCCTTTATGAAAAGAAAAGCAGATTTACAGAGCAAAGATCTGACCTTTTAGATCCACAACTTGCCGCCATCAAGAAGAGAGACCCCACCCTGTCTTCAGCCCTTGGCCATTGTGAACAGAAGGCAGATGACATGAAAAGGGGCTTAGATCTTCAGATGGAAAGAAACGCGCAGCGCACACTGAAGAAGATGAAGACAAATCAGCTATCCCAACCCAATGACACCTCATGTATACATGTCTTCGTAGAGGGCATGTTTAATCCACAAATAGACATATTTAATCAACAAATAGATATATCTATTTGTGGATCAAATATACACTCTACGAAGAGCGACTCTGTATCTGCTATCACGACCAGATCGATCTACTACAAAGAGGAGCTGAACGATGTTGGGGTGCTTCACCATGTTCATCACAACCAGATCGATCATCAGCTAGAGAGAGAAAGCGAGGGAGAGAGAGGGTGAATAAAAGAGCGTGGGATTGGCTTCCTTCTCAGAGGAGAACAAAATGATATTTTTAAACCTAACCCATAGGGCTTCTAACCCACACGGGCCTGTATCATAACGGGCCTTTTGACCCTGCGGGTTTTTAGCCCTAGCCCATGTGGGCCAGGACCTAACGGACTGAGCTGACTCATTTTGACAGCTCCAGCTGTAGCAGACAGAATATCAACCAGGTCCAAGAGAGTCACGAGGAGGCTAACAAATCGGAGAATAGTGGGCTCTCATGGTTATTGAACAAATGATATTTTAATTCTTTTATAAGTTTGGCTTTTGGGAATTAGAGGTCATTTGTTTTGGTTTAGAAAAAGTATTTTTTATTCTTTCTTTATTTTAGAAGTGTTATTTATAATTTTATAAAAATATTTAGCTTTTGATTTCTGCTTTTTTTTTAAAAAATAAAATTTTTAGCTTCTAAAAAAAAGTAGATTTTTTACTCTATTTTTTGTGACTTCTGCTTTTTTTAAATCAGACATCCAACCGAACTGGAAAAAAGAAATCATGCAAATGACCCTTATTGGATATGGGAATATTGTCTCAACTCTCTCTTCGCTTTCCTTCTGTCACTCCCTAACTCTCTTCTGCGTTCTTCACTGCTACATACTCGGTGAAAAAATTCCTCATAGTCATTTAAATGACGAGCATAAAGATCAGCATATGATAAATTAAGTTCAATGTACTCTAACACTCTGAAGTATGTTCCTTTGTAGAATCTGAAGGTGCAGTAAAAAGCCCATCGAAGAAAGATAAAGCAACAAGAAGTAAAACAAGTTTTTCTTTAATCGAAGGTCATTTATTCATAAAAAGTTTTCCACCATCGCTCCTGAAATGCTTAAATTCAAACGACACACAGTACATACTAGAGAAAGTCTACGAAGGACTGAATGATCATAACCTTGGAGACCGGTCCCTCACCAAGAAAGCTCTCATGACGGGTTTTTATTATCCGACCAAGGAAAAAGATTTTCACAACCACGTCAATGATATGCAATAAAAATTGTGATACTGCGGTGTTAACAATATTGGATTGTATGTAACTTAGTGAAATTGGTGGTAATTGATGAAAATGTGAAATGTAAACACTTAGGCTAAGGTGGTGGGTAGGATGCTAAAATAAAGGAATTGTGTGTGCTGGTATATGTAAATGTGATTGAATTGAGTTGATATTATGGGTGGATGGTGAAATGTTGGTATGTCTTTCCTAAATGATTGTATGGGGAGCTAGAACAATTGAGTATATGTGGAATTAGTGGTATATCTTTGATGTGGTAGGGGAATTGAAACCCCGATGAATTTGTGAAAAACTTGAAAATGAGTGACTATATGTAATGCTGGATACCTTAGGGTAAAGTATAAGGTTATAGACCCTTGATGAGGGCATGTACTTGGATGACTTAATATGCTTGAATGTAGAAGTAAATTGAATTTGAAATTTTGATTGAGGATTGTGAGTAACATAAAAGAACTATGGAAAGGACGTGTTGGAAAAGTCAATGTTGAAATTGGGACTTTAGTCCATGATGATGTAATGTTGGCCGAATGTAAGCGAGGATATCATATGTATAAAACGTAAAATATAAGAAGTTGAGGAAAATTTGCCATGTAAGGCATTGAATGAATTGATTGAAAGTATGAAGGTTCATAATATATTGATGGTTGGACTTGATAAATGTGAGGTGAGAAAATATAACTGAGTGTGGTGTATTAATGGTACGAATATGCCTCCATAATGTTGTGGAGCATTGCAAATTGGAGGATGTGGCTTAAATATATGGGGATAATAATCCTGTGATGGCTAAGTGTAATTTGAACATATATAATGTGTATATCTATATGTTTTGTGAAGGCCGGGGTGCCTAAAAGTATATGTGTGTTGTAATGAACAAAGAAAAAAAACTATTTTTGGTAAAAGAGTAATGATGTAAGTGAAAATCCCTATGATGGGAAATGTTGAAGAGGTTGTCTCTTTGGAGTGTCATTGGATGCTCAATGTGGTATGGGATTCATGATGGAGTCCCGGTGTGCAAGTTAAACCATGGCACACATGTTGGTAATAATGTGACAATAAGAAATTGTCCTGGGTTTCCCTTGTGGATTGAATCCTAAGAGGTGTTGCTCTTGGAAGTCCCAGGCGAGCGCTGCTCGAAATTGAAATTTATCTGGTGGTCCTGATGCACTGAATGCATGGACGGTTAAATGAGGACACCCTTGGTGTCATAGAGAAATATTGAGAGAAAAGTGATGTTATGGTAATGAAGTGGATCTTCTAAAGTGTTGAGCATGGCTGCTATAAGTCATGATGGACAATGGATTAAGACGGTACCGAACATGGGTACTGTTATGAAATGAAAATTTGGTGTCAAAATACGAGAAAGATGATGGAATCATGTGAGGATGATTGTGTTATGGACTAAGACAAATGATTAGTCAAGTTAAATGAGTATATTGTTGAGAAAAGAACCATATTAGAAAGTTATAGTGAATGGTGCAAGAGTAAGATAAAACTAGTATACCATTATGTATCTATATAAGAATCTGTTTGCCGTGATGTACGGATTTGATGTGAATGTGTTTATCTTTGTGTGGCTTATATGCCTGGATCATATTGCTATCTCCGTATGGATTATGTTCCCGGAGATTATTATTATCTTGTATAAGTAATGTAATGTGAGGTAGAACCTTGAGTTAGTTGGACTGTTAGTAAAGCCTATGGCATGTTACCTCTTCTTGCGTGAATTACAAGGACAGATTCTCTGATTGGTGGGGCATTGCACCTGGGGCCCTTAGGACAGCAAGAGCTCGAGGGGTTAAACCTGGGATGTTCTTACCCATTGCATTAGAGGATTGTATCCTGTGAGGAACGCAAGAGGTGAATTTGGATAACTGTAAGTGAACAGTAATATGCCTAATATGATGAGATGTGTGAGGTGCCATGAGATGGTAGTTTGAATTATGAATGTGAGCACTCGGAGATGTGCATGAGCGTATACCAAGTGTGGTAATATGGAATTATGGTTTTACGGAAATTGTGAAGTGAATTATCGGATTATCACCCTATGTGATGGGGATGGAAATTGATTGGTGATGATGGATTGAGTCAAAGTCTTTTGGGAAGATTTGTGATGGCTAGATGTTAAGCTAAGTTGGTGGCCAAAGTGGCCAAGGGTTGTAAGTTGGTGACCAAAGTGGCCGATGATTTTAAGAAGTGATTAATGAAGTTGTAGTCAAGTAAGAAGGTGTGATACTAGTTGTTAAATGAAATGGTATTTGGGCGAAATGAAAGGTTGATATCCTCTACCCTGGTGGTAGAGTTACTGATGGAGCAGTATAGATGCAATTATTGTGAGAGATGTGTTGAAAATACACAATGTGGATGTTGTTATTGACTAGGTATCAAGATATATGATTGAGTGTGCTAATAGTACTTGAATAGTCTAAGAGACTTGTGTAACAATTGATATGAAATTATGAAAGTAATGATAGTGGTGGATTTAGTCCTTAGTGGCATGAAAATAGGCTTTGAAAATCCCTATGTGATGGGACAGATATGAGAGAGAGATGATATGTGACCTTGGAATGAGGCATACTAGTGGAATGAAATGATAATGAAGGTGAGGTGTATTGAATGGAATGATAAATGAAGGTGAGGTGTGTAGAATGAAATACATGTGAAATTGATAATATGGGTATGGAATGGTGATTAAAGAAAATTGTTAGTGGAAATCTTAGGCATGTTGCCTTTAATGTGAGAAATCAGTGATGAACTATGTGTTAAGTTTTGAGAGGTTAAGTATGAGTGGAAAGGTAATGGTTGATGAAGCTTTGAAAGGACCGATGTAAGGTAAAAATTGTAATGTGATTGAAAGCGTTGAAATGACTGATGTGAGGTGTAAAATGTGTGTCTTGAGGAAGTGATTTAGCCGTTGTGTTTTGGTGAAGTTGTTGAACTTTTAAAGTTGGATTGAAAGTTGAGCACAAGAGATGGTGCTTGTTAAAGATAAAGTGCTGAGGTGAAATGGTACGTTGTAGGTTAAGGACATGAGAAAAGAAAAATGTGTAGATACGAATTGTGGCTAAGTGCCAAAATGGGGATTTATCCCGCAGAAAATAAAAGTATAGTGAGTGTGAACTGGATGATTACTCGGTGAGTTGCACTGAAGGCTGTGAGATTCCATAATAGTGTTTAATGGGAAATAAGAAATGTGAAGGAGATTGATGACAAAAGTTGATACTCCATAGGAATGAAATTCAAAGAAGGAAAATTGTGACTGTATTGTGCCAGTAAGTAAGAGTTGCCTGTGTGGCACAGATTGAATAGGATGTAGCATGACCCTATGGGTATGTAGGTTGATATGTTAATTTGGTAGGAAAACCTGCCAAGAGAAAATATGGGCTATGTGTGCTAGGTAGCCTGACTTGTGAAAAGAAAGTGAAAAGAAATTGAAAGAAATTGGCTTGGTAAAGCATTGATAGTGCACAACTGTGTGGTGCACTCCGGTTGTTCACATATGGTGTCACCGGTTGAGATTGAGATTGGA